>JANHFN010010269.1:196518-210976 GCA_032468175.1 Toxicocalamus goodenoughensis
TGTTTCTTTTTATTTTTCTTATATGTATCCATTTCATGTATTCATAAGTATGTTTATACTTATACCTGTTATCTTATGATCGCTGGACAAAATAAATAAATAAATAAATAAATAAAAATAAAAATAAAAGTGTATATATAATACTTCTTTTCCTGCAAAGGATTGATGAAGCAATCCATATAGGCTTGTGTCATAATAAATTTGTTGTTAAGGTGCTGTGAGACTGTGCTGTTTTTGTTGAAAGCTACGAACATGACTAACTTTCTGGAAACTGGCCCAGAATTCTTTTCCTTTCTTCCATTCACATTTCAGCTTTCCCCATAGATTTCTAAGATTACTTTTAATTTCTCGGACTCAGAATCTCAAGGCAGCTTACATATAAAATTAAAGAAAATTTAAATGAAATAATCAAGAACAATATGATCTCCCAAACACGTATAAGTTATAATTTTGCAGCATTGAGAATGAACAGGGGGAAAAAACCCTCTGTAAAAATATGATCACCATCTGTGTTCAACAGCAGCTCAACACAATATTAGTCAACTCAGAAAATATTAGTCAACTCAGTCAACCCTTTGTGAATGATCAAGTGCTGACAAGGAGTTCAGTTCTTGTGCCATGCAGATCAGCACAATTTAAGCTGCCACATCAATTCAATCTGGAGCTGCTCCAAGTGTGGAAAATAATTACCTGCCCTGTATGATAATTATACCCCACATTTTTGGCTCTTGCTATTTTATTGATACCATGCCCAAACACTTTCAACTTTGTCACCCGTGGGAGGGTTCTTTATCTCCTGCGTTTAACTGCTCCTGACATTTCAGTGCTGGCATTTCAGAGAGATTGGAAACGATGTCAAAGAGACCCCCAAAGGGACTGCTGATAGAGAGAGGGAAGTCCATCTATAGAGAGGGCAAATCTGCAGCATATAAGGGCTCAACCATATATCCATTCTGATGTGTTTTACTCCCTTTCTGGAGACTGAAGGAAATTATGTTGACCTTAAGAACTGGTGCGTCTTTAGCCCATCCTTTTTACCAAAGTTAGTAAAAAAATCTGGAAGGGTTGCTGCTCTGTCAAAATATAATGCAGGCTACTTTCAGGGAAATCATTGGTATGTTTGGGGAAGAGGAAACAATACAGTAGCAAGGATTGAATCCCATGCACCACCACCAGTAGACTGCAGGACATGTTGTCCCCAGTGCATCAGGCTCTGAGTTCGCTATGGAGCCCTTCAGCTCCAAACACGCCTCACAGAAAGTCATGGAGAATGGTCATGGAGAATGTCACCTTATCTCTGCTGTTGCCGGTTCTGTGTTTCTGCTTGTATGCTGGCCAATGGTGTTGAGAGTCGCAACAGGATGGATTCTGAAGCAACTGCAGGGCTGGGGGATGGATTCTGAAACAACTGTGGGGCTGGAAATGGCTCTTTTCATGTATTGCTGTGGTGCATATTGTTAGAGGGGGTTGGGGGACATATAGGTGGTAATTAAGCCTTAAGTTAAACATGGTGAAGGTGGCACCAGGTGGGGGTCAGTTTTTGAGGGTCGGAGTAGGTTAGGGATGTAGACATGTTATAGGGTTAATAGTATTTAGGGATAATGGGTTAGTCATGGCCAGAGCTAGAATCGCATATAGGCTTGGGTGTGGTGGGGTGATCTCATGATAATAGTAATAAAAGGAAAGGGAACAAACTCAAACTCAATGCTAACCTTCCTGGCTTTTAGCTTTTCTTGTCAGATACGAGTATTTGTTTGCTGATATAATGATATAATTTTTGCACTACAAAAGAGCTGGAGTTTGTATTAATTTCAGGACAAATCTTCAATACTCAAGAGAGAAGGTTAGCATTGGCTGAGACAGTGCTGTAACTGACCACAAGAAGTCAGCAGAGAAAGAAAGCAGTATAGCTATGATAAGGTAATGTCAGCCTTGTGTGCTGGAAGCATATGCTCAAGTGTGGTAATTCCACCTTATTGTAAGGTTACATCAACAGAATGTTGCAAACCTGAAAGTACATTTCTCCTCCATCATCATTAGAGCTCAAGAAAGTAAATACAGTCTCCTCTGAGAGGTATGCCACATTCCTTCTGGAAGCTAAGCCATATCTTATACAAGTATTCTTCCAGGTGGGGTTCTTCTCCCAGTCTATCAAGATATAATTCCCTCACACAATTACAGATGGCGGAAGTTCCAGGTTGTTTTGCAAAGTGCAAAGGGAGGCTTCCTTCATCACAAAACCTGGCCAGAGGGAAGAATCTGAGTGTGTAGTTAAAACAAACAGGACAGCAGAGCATAAGGTGTGGGAGAATAGTCCCACTGACTGTGTGCCATGATAGAAACCACTTGCAAAATATCTTTGACATTACTGGTAAGTGTTATTTCCACTTAGTGCAATTCAGAGTGATTGTGTTGAATTGCAGCTTCCATCCTCAACTACCTGGTTTGGATAGAAAATGAAAGGTGACTAAGGGAATATTATGCCACATGAAGAAAGGAGAAGGATCAGCTTCATGGAACAGAGATGAAGAGGAAGGGAGTTATTTTTCTGTGTTTTACAGAAGAAGTTCCTTTGGTTGAATTCTTCTGGATTATGGCCTGATTCATTTCTTGTCATCTTGGTTTCTCTTCCCTTCCCCAATCCTAAAAGGCAGTGTAAGCTTTTTACTACTTCCCCTCACCGTAAAAATTTGCTGATGAGTTTGAAGCTTTCTGCTTAACAATGGAAATATTTACCATGTTGAAGCATTCCATTTTCCTCAAACACAACAGTCCCCTGACTAGACACATAATATAGCCAGTATATCCTATCACTCTGGCAGCCACTGTGCAAATGCCATGATGCTCAATTAAAATCTGTTTTGCTTTAATTTAAACCAATAATGACTTATTTTATTTTCTGGACCAAAACTGAAGAGCTTTATCTCATCTTCTTATATGCCAGATCTCATGAGACTTGAAGATAGATATCATCACTCCCCCACAGACTCCTCTTTTCCAGTCAAAGTATAACCAATGCTTTGCCTTCAATCATTTCTCATGTGTATATTATTTATACTGTATATTATTTCCAGACCCTGTCATTATTTTTATTTTCTTCTAGACATAATTTAGTTGATCTATATCCTTTAAAATACGTACCCTGAATTGGACACAGTAGTGTAGTATATACACAATAGATTACAGTAGCGTACATCAGTACACAATAGAGAGGAACAATGAGTTTCTAGGTGAGGAATGGCAAGCTAAGATGTCCATAAATGAGCATCAATGATGATTGTGATTAAGAACCATGAGAATACTGATTCCACAGAACTTCTATACATAAGGAGAGGATATGCTTTTGCCCTAGATGGCTTATTCTCATGGGGAGATTGCAGAAGAACATTTCCCCACAGTTTTGAATGCTGGAGATGAAAAGAACCACCATGCTCTCAAATATGGCAGAAAGTTGGCTTTTAGAGGATACTGAGTTTTCTAACTCACTTTCTAATCACTTGGAAATTATCTATTCAGCTATCTTAAGGTATTAGAAATCTTCAAAATGGCAAGTTTGAAAACCGTTATGGTGACTTCTTGAATAATAGAAAAAACCTATACATTTGACAACTTAAAGAATTAAAAATAAACAGCAAAAAAGATCAATAAGAATCTGGTTCAAGAAAGCTATAAACAATTAAAGGACTAGACCTTATAGATGTTTGTATAAGTCTAGGATCCTTTTATGGACTTTTTGCTAATACTAGGACTGAAATGTTAATGACTTATAGATTTGTGTAAGGATGATGGATTATAAAAAGAAGAGATACTTGCATATAGCATTACATTATAAATTATGTGTGTATTTGTTGTGATGAAGATTGGAAGTTACTTCTTTACATTTTAAAAAATTTCTCTTCTATTTTTACTGCACACCTTTTATTCTTTTTTTTCTTTACTTTCCCCTCTTTCTATGTTTAGTTTGTATTGTCTTTTACTGTTATTAAAACTTTCAATAAAAACTATTTAAGAAAATAGAGAGGAACAATGCCTTTTTTGATCTTGACATATTTCTGTGAATTCAACCAAAGACTAAATTTACTTTTTCTGCATATGTATCAGAATGTTGCCTTAATTCAATTTGTAATCCAGTATGGTTTTCTCATTCCTATATGGTAAAGATGCTAACAACCAAAATATATTAGAAGATACTCCCTGCTTTTAAGATTCTATAATATTAGAAAGTGAAGCTTAAAAGATCCTGTAATATTAGAAGATGAAGCTAAATCAGCACTCCATTCATTACTTCACAGTAGGCCAAAGAAATTGATGGGATATCCACAGAAATATGACAAGCCACAGAAGAAAAATCAGTAAAGGTTCTAAGTAAACTATGTCAGCAAATCTAGAGAATGATGAGGTGGCCAACTCTCTCTCTCTCTCTCTCTCTCTCTCTCTCTCTCTCTCTCTCTCTCTCTCTCTCTCTCTGTGAATACTAAAATATGTGCATCAACTATGGCAGGCTATAAAATATCCTTTAGAAAATGGAAATCCCAGTTCAACTCATTGTTCTTACAGAACAAAGAGTCACAGTCCTATAAAAAATGGCAAAATAAACTGGTTTCAGGTCAGCAAAGGAATAATGCCATATGCTCTCTTCTTATTTATTCAACCTGCAGGCTAAATATGTACTGAGGGCAGCTGGATTGAAGGTGATCGAAATGGTTTAAAATTGGAGGAAGTGACATATATGACTTCTGCTATAATGATGACACTCCTCTGGGAGTTAAAAATTGAAATAATCTGCAAGAACTAGTGGTGAAAGTTAAGGAGTATAATGAAAAAAGGGACTAACAATAAATATAAAGACCAAACAAATGACAATAGGTACAACAACCAGCCTTAGAATGGACAATGAAGAAATTGCAGTGGTAAATGATTTCGCCTTTTAGGATAAACTAATAGCAGTAAAAGAACCAGTTGTTAAGAAAATGCCCCCAAACTAGCATTTGGAAAAGCACCAATCAAAGCCTTGAAAATTATACTCAGGAGCCATGAAATCTATAAAGGCCAGACTCCTGCAATAGTTTTCCTGGGATAATTTAAGGATGCAAAAGTTGGGTTTTGAGGAAGAAAGAAAGAATGACTATTACAGATTTAAGTATTAAGCCTTTTGAGAAAACCATGGATAAACAGGATAACAAAGCAATGAATCATAGAACAAATCTATCCCCAGTTCTCACTCAAGGCACAAATAACAAGGCTCAAACCAGATTTTGGGCACATTATATGAAAACCCAGCTCCTTCGAGAAGTCTATAATGCTGGGGAAAGTGAAAAGAAAAAGAAGAAAAGAATGACCAGCAGCAAGGTGGATAGACTGGATTACAACAATAAAATACCACTGAGAGACTTAGAAGGCCAGTTGATGACAGATCATTTGGAGAAAGTCAATTTATGTGGTACCTAAGAACTGACACCAGCTTAATGGTATTAAACTATCAATCAAACAAACCTCTCTTTGTTTATAAATATATTAAACTGTCCTGGGTCTAGAACTGAGTTCTGTAATAAGCTACTCACCTGCCAACTTGTGTGCCCAGGTTTGTATCCATCTAATGATAAAACAGTCATAATTGGTGAAGGTAATTGAGAGAAGCAGTTAAAAGTTTCCTATTGCCATATCCCTTAGTCACTAGGGGGTGTGACTCATCCTTTCTGCTAAATATTAAACCTAGTTCTTTTCTAATCCTCATGCTCTAAGGCCACCAAATCCAGAATCAGATTTGGATTTTTAAAATATTAATTTCTATATTAGATGTTATGATATGATGTATTTGTGGCTATGCCAAGGATGCAAAAATATCCATTGTATTGGATGCAAGGCTTTTGAAGAAGGAAAAAAGTGTCCCTAAGTAGTAAGAGGTCTAAGTTGCCAGTTATCATTCTATTGCCTTTATAATGGAATATCTTATACTGCAAATAAAACTTAATTAGAACCCAGATAAGTTCTGAAGAAGGTGTACAGCTCCATACTATGCATGCATCTGTATAATTTACTCTCAAGTAAGAATACCACATTAGCATGACAATGTTTGGAAATTAATATGCTAAATGCTATAACTCTATAGTAGATAGATTCTGAAATGAGCTACAAAGTTTTTTTCATGTCTGATTTATGGATATTATTATAATAACTAAAGGACATAATTAGACCATAATTTCAACAGTTTATTTAGTCAGTTCTTTGAGATGCTAACAGAAATGCTTCAGTTTGCTTAATAAAGCAAACTACCAGTTATTTTATCCAGAAGATTTTTGTAATATTTATCCAAATCAAAATCAGTTCTTGCTTATCCATTCATCTCCTTTTGAGGATAAGTTTTATATCTTGATTTATGTCATTTCTTCCTTATTCTTTGAAAGATGTAAGGGAATCCATTTGTTCAGCTGTTTTCAAACATTCCTATTAACATTTTAATTAAAACAAATACAATATGAAATAGCATTTAATTCCAAGTTTTGCCCAAACACTGATATTTGGCACATGAGATCATCCCATCCTGCACATGAGATATTGCAAGATATCAAAAGACATACTAAACAACTGATTATGAATACTTACTTGAAAGGAAAATGACCCTATATAAACATATTGTACATATATAGAGAGAAAGGGAGACAGGAGACAGAGAGAGAGAGACAGAGACAGAGAGACAGAGACAAAGACAGAGAGAGACTGAGAACCAAAGAACCCAGTTCTGGAGATTTTACTTTTCCAGACACAAATGTGAACATTTAACTCATTCATTGATCTATTGATATATATTCGAGAGCTGACTACTGGAAACAAACAAAACAAGAACAAAACCTAGAGAGAATGAGAACAACAACAAAAAATAATTAAATTAATTCAAAATAATTGTAACTGATTTAAATGCTACTATTTACAAATAAAGGCACCCATTAATACTATTAGTGGATCTCCCATACAAAAACCATTTTCAAAAACTACCCTGTTGCATACACACGTACACACTTGTACAAGAGTAAAAATAGGAATCTGCCTCAGATTTCTCAACTTGCTTTGTTGAAAGTCCCATGTAGTCCATCGACTTTTAGTCCCTGGTAAGTTTACCTAGGCTTTGGCTGCTATGCAGGGAATGGATCCAGTTAGCTCAGCTTATTACATTAGGGTGGAATCTGAAGAAGAAATCTTTTGGGTATTTTGCTGGTTTACTTCTGTTTGCAACAACATTGGGTGAAAGAGATTATTGGTTGTAAGATAAGGGAACCTGTGCTTTAAAATTAGAATAGTAAGTGGCTCTTGCTTCCATGAAAGCAAGCTTAGAACTTCCATTCCCATTTAGTCACCATGGTATTCCTCATTATCAATCCTTCCTCCTGACATGGGTAGAGATTGAATGTCTGTAATGAAAAACTTTTTGTCCATGGATGTTTTCCACCAACTGAAGATTTTCAAGGGTAGAGCCTCAAAGAAGCCTGGTTTTCTCTGCCCCTATTTCCCATGTGACATTGGCTTCTTTGGTGCTCCTGACAAACCTTTTCTTCTCTTTCAGTAATTTACATCTCCCCCTTCATTCTCCCTTTTAACAACATCTTCCTCCAGAACTGTATTCTCAGCAGAACTAAGAAGACCTGTCTCTATCCACCCACACAGTCCCATTTACAAGTAATTATGCAGAAAAATAACCTTTTCTTCCTTTCAGGTAAATACAGCATTTGATGACTGTTGGACTTTTGTCAGGAGGAAAGAATTGCTCAACTCCTTTTATGTCTCTTTCTACTGTTTTGGATGAATAAGCATACCAGGCTCCTTAATCCAAAACTTCAGCTTTCTTGTGCATGACTTGACTATAAACTAGAGCCATCTTTGTGCCTTTTCTGTAAATCTCTTCTGGTATATTTATATTAGTACTGATCTTAATTGGGTCCCTACATTCAGAACATTCCTTGACAGTTCAAAGGCTTGTTCTTTGGTCATGCTTTTTCTTCTTGAATGGATAAAACACCAAACAACCCTTCTCAAAAATGTTGGATATGGGGGTGGGAAGAAAAAGAATTTAATATAGCTGAAGGAATGCTATGATTTAATAATTTTTCCCCATTATGATTTTTTACAGAATAGTAGAAGAATGATAAGAAAGGAAGAAGGAAATGGAATCAAGACCTAAGATGTAAGATTGAGATGTTGCTGCAAATTATGGGATGTTCTGGATGGAAGGTGATGTGAAGTGGTTGAACAAGAGGAGAATTATCTTTGGATAAGAGAGGAGACAGGAAGGAAGAAATTGAATTAATTGTAGTCTATTAAGGATAGTCATCCACTGAGGACAACAGATCAATGTTGTTCTTTAGGCAGTCATGGGATAACTAGTCAAGGTGTCCTGTCCACTAAATGGAACTTCTACTCTGAATGGCATCGACTCAGAGGCCAGTGACAGAATATAAGCCAGGAATAGGGGCTTTCCAGAGGAAAACCTGGAACAGTAACTGGAGCAGCAACAGCAGTCCAACAGTGGCCTCAAAATTGATCTGGTGCTGGCTAGACAGCACATAAGACAATCATATTTCATTGCTTCAGATCCTTTAGTGACTATACTCCAAAACCAAGGAGGAAGGATGGTTGTGATGATTTGGAAGATTTTGACAATGATAAGTAGTGCTTCCTTAGCTGTAACTGGATGCAAGTTCCCTTTACCTCAAGATCATAGAAGTAAGCTGGGGCTAATGATTGTTCTACTACATTGAAGAAACCCTTCTCAAACTCTTAGATGTCACCTCAGAACAGGTATTGGTGTTTCTGTGACTTTTGGTTCCAGAAGACTTCAATCAATGCCTTGGGAGAGTAATTGGCATTGGTTTAGGGTTGTATGGATCCTGTAGATCCTGGGTGTTTCCAAAGGGCACTTGAGGATTTCCCCAATAGCTTGGATTTGATTGATTTTTGGAATATAGATATGTCCTGAGTGTTACATGAGATTGTTCCTGTGAGTTCTCTTCCTAGTCATTCTAAGCAGCTCCCTTTCTTTACGGAGGTGTTCTAAAAATGAAGTGACTTAAAAAATTCTTGGATTTCATAAAACCAAAAGTGAATTAAACCACAGACTAGAATGCACCCATATTCAGTGGCAATATGAATGAAAATGCATTATTTGTCTTCAGGACAAATAAATTGTTTTTTATTTTGCTTGGAATCTTTGGGAGAGGCACAGCTGGACAATATACCAGCTGGAGGCTTTTCTAGGTTTCTTTGTGGGCAAAATAGTTCAGATCTGAATGCTAAATAAAAGTAAAGATAAAGTTTCCCCTCGCACATATGTGCTAGTCATTTCCATCTCTAGGGGGCGGTGTTCATCTCCATTACAAAGCTGAAGAACCAGCACTGTCTGAAGATGTCTCCGTGGTCATGTGGCTGGCATAATTAAATGTCAAAGGCGCTTGGAACGCTGGTACCTTCCTACCAAAGTGGTCCCTATTTTTCTACTTGCATTTTTACATGCTTTTAAACTGCTAGGTTGGCAGAAGCTGGGATAAATAATGGGAACTCACTCTGTTACACGGCACTCGGGATTCGGACCGCCAAACTGCCAATCTTTCTGATCAAGAAGCTCAGCATCTTAGCCATTGAACCACCATATCCTATGCTAAATAAGTAGAATGCTAAATAAGTAGAGCCAAATAAGCTGAAAAGAATGATGTCTTTCTTTGTGACCTGGCCTTATGAAATTCAAGAAATTAGATAGTTGATACTTGTGGTCTCGATCTGTGCTCCTCCTGCCACCTTTTGATGGTTGGACTTCAGAAGAGCTTCTATAAAGAGGTCATACTGTCACCTGTGTTGAAAGAGGAATTGGCACACTCTACTTAAGGGGCCAAATTTGGCTGAACAGCTACTGCCCCATCTCCAACCTGCCTCAACATATTTTTAGAGATGTTATTGAGAAGGTAGTCAGAAATGAGTTACATGGGATCCTCTGGATTTCTTCATCTTCTTCTGGATCCTACAGAGAACTATCTAGATTTCTTTCAGTCATGATTTAGAGCAGACCATGAGATGGAAATAAGATTGGGATAGATAATCTATATCATGATCTGGATTGGCAGAAGTGTACCCTTTTTCATCCTATTTGACCTCTTGGAAAGAGTCACTACCACCAACTATGGCATTCTGCTGAACCATCTGCCATGAATTGTGCCATCATTCTAAGAGATTGTGAGAAAGCTGGGAAGAAAGGTAGACCACAAGCAATTAAGAAAGAAGTAGAATCTATTGGGAACTTATCTTATAAAAAGAACTCCACCCAAGTGGCACTAAATATTCAATGAGACTCTGCATTTTAATGAACTCAGCATGCAGGAGGGTTGAAAATGTCATGCAATTTCCAAGACTTTGTATTATTTGCCTCATGAATAGCCTTAAAGATACTTTATTGAAATCAGTGTAAATCTTGCTTCATTGATTTTTGTTGAACTATATGGGACTTGATAGGTAGTTCTAGTTCTAGCTGAGCAGTGAGATCCATGTTGCATATTTTTTTATTAAGAATTCTAATTACAATAGTAAAAACTAGTGCAAATTTGAAGAAATAAAACAGAAGAAACAATAAAATGTGCAATAAAAAAGAAAAGAAATAATATAATCAAGTAAAAATAATATATAAAGAAGTGACTACCTAACCTTTATTGCAATAAATATACATTATGTTAGCAACTCTTCTCTCCTATAATAAGGCTATAGATAGATATTTGTTCATTCCATAGCTCATCCTTTCTCTCTAAGCAAATCCATAAAACATTACCTATTCAATGTTGGTGTCAGCAGAGTGCATAAACAATTGCCAGAAATTTGCAAATAAATGTCTTATTTTAATCTTAATCAAATAAACCAAATTTATATTCTTTCCTTTTAATTTTAATAGTCTTAATCTTGAGTTCATTCAAATATTGTGATAGGATTTAATTCCTCTTCAATTCTTTTTTTTATCTCAGATAAAGATTTGTTCAAAGTTTTGAACATATCTTTTGTAAATCCAGTAAGGACCAACACCCAGGCCATTTTTTTGATTTGTCATTTGTATATCCCCTTTAATTTTTAAAACTTCAGCCAGGTTTTTTTTTTATAATCTACTAAACCAGAGGTGGTATTCAGCAGGTTCTGACCAGTTCTAGAGAACCGGTAGTGGAAATTTTGAGTAGTTCAGAGAACTGGCAAATACCACCTCTGACTTGAGATTTTATAGTATCCTTCCCCTGCCATGTCCACCAAGCCATGCCCACAGAACTGGTAGTAATTTTTTTTTAATCCCACCACTGAACTAAACCATTTCTTTCCAAATCATTTTCTCAGTCTGTTATTTGTACTTCTACTTTCGGTAGTCTGTTTTGTCAGACAAAATTTGGCACATGTCAGTCATTTCCTTTTGACAGTTTTTGGGCATAAACTATCCATAGAATCAGACACAATTAATGATACTGTTGATATTGTAGCTTCTAATTTCTGGCTCCATTTTTCAAAGATCCCCTTTAGTATTTCCAATGTTTTTATGTTTTGTATCATTTTGTAAATCTCAGTTAATCAACAATAAAAGCTGGCTTGCATTTCTCCACTTCTACTTAGAACAGGGGTGTCAAACTCAACACCTAGGGACCAGAACCGGCCCACAAGGTGTTCAGATATGGCCTGTGGAGCTGCCCTAAAAACAGCAAAGGACTGACCCGTGGTGCCTCTGCCAGTGAAAACAGAACTCAGGAGAGCCATGGGAAGCCCTCCCAAGTTCTGTTTTTGGTTGCAATGGCCTCCTGCTACCCTCTGCCAGTGAAAACAAAGCTCAGGAGCCCGTTTTCACTTGCAGAGGACTTGGGGCACCACAGATGCCCCTGACACAAGTGACATCAAGCTGGCCATGCCCACCCCGGCCCTCGAGGTAAAACACAACCATGATGCGGCCCTCAATGAAATAGAGTTTGACACCCCTGACTTAGAATCTTAAGTTCTCTGTGATGTTATCATGGAATATGTAAATATATTGGAATATGTGGGTGACCTTGGAGAATGAGGGAAAGGGATACTGTCTAGGAGGCAATCAGATGAGAAGAGGAGATCATCCAAGAGGTTGGTCAGAGAGAGGGATAGCTTTGCTTAACTTAGGTTAGTGCATCAGTTAGCATACCTACCTAAACTACAAAATCTTGAATACAATGACTCACAACATAACCATCAATCATATTCCTAAGACAATTCAATAGGCAAGGATACAATCTCATACAGAAATACATTGGTTTGCTCCAGGTCTGACACTGGAATCAGTCTGATGGTTTGAACTCCAAATGGATTTTCTTTCAATAAAAACCATTACTTTTCCACTTAACCACTCAGTGGGGATGAGGATACAGGTGGCACAGTTAAAGGAGAAGGGTGTCTGAAGCCTGCATTTCAGATAATACTGTTCATTTTATAATTGTGTCATGCTTACTGAAATGGAGTTCTTAATTTTTTTGGGGGGGGGAGGAGAAAGAGCAATAGCACTTAGACTTATATACTGCTTTACAGTGCTTTACAGCCCTCTCTAAGCAGTTTTACAGAATCAGCATATTGCTCCCAACAATTTGGGTCCTCATTTTATGCACTTGAAAGGATGGAAGGCTGAGTCAACCTTGAGCCTGGTGATATTAGATCTGCCAAATTGGAGACATCTGGCAGTCAGCAGAAGCAGCCTGCAGTACTGCACTCAACCACTGTGTCACCGTGTCACAGTGTCTTGCAAAACCCCAAGTAGACTCTGAAAGCATTCCAGTGTTTAAAATATTCTAGCTTTTATTGTGGTTATGGAAAGAAAACCAGAAATTTATCCTGTAAACTTACACAAATATAAGCATTATCTAATTGAGTTCATGTGCTGAGGGATCTGCAATATGAACCAGCAGAATTAAATTGCTGAGGACAATTTTACCAAACTCAATCTACTATTTACTGGCAAGTGTTTTGATGGAACTACTGTTGCACCTTAGCTCAGGGAGATTTAATTCCCTCTATCTGTGTTGGCAACAGAGAGAAGACCGGGCACACAAAACAGGTGGTCAGAGTTAATAGTGGCTGTGGATTGTGAGAAGATTTAAGGAAATGATTAAATTAATTTTTCAGTACCATATGCAACTTGATGTTTTATTGTAGCTTTTTAATATAACTGCTGGCAGACTTAAAAATTATTTGAAAGTAAGATCCTTTCTAGTATTCAATAGAACAGCCTGATTTTTCTTTGTGTGCTTCTTGTGAACTTGAGGGAAAAAAGTGCCCTGTTTTAACAGTGCCAAACTTGGTTTAACAGTGGCAAAATTGGTTAAAATTCCTCCCTCCCCCCGCCAGACTCACACAAAAGCCTGAAAAATATCAGGCTGTTTTAATAAATAGCAAAGGTGCTGCACTTCTGAATCTGAAACACTTCTTCGAAATAATGTTTGAAGCATATACAGCCCAAGCGAAAAATAGCACTGTCTGCCCTATACTTAACTAGTATTACTCCACTATCACTTTGGGCCTCATTTCATACCTGTAATAGTTTTAAAGAATTACAGAGGATGGGAAACAAATGTGTGTGCATTCACTTTGGGGAACCGATGGGCATAAGCCTTTATCAAACCCCTTAGGAATTATTGCCTCACTCCTGCCATTGAGAAAGACTGCCTTGTTCAGTATCGAAGAAGATAAATGCCATGAAGACTATTATCTATAAGTTCTTTGAAGATGGCTAGTACAATGCCCAGTAGAACAAGGCTCCAGGGTGCAACCACCGAAGCTCTACTATATAACTTTGGGCTAAAAGCCAGACTGATTAAATATAAAATTGATCCCCTTAGACAGTCAGTTGCAGTGAAGAATACAGTTCCAAACAAGCAAAAAGCTCTCTCTCGTTCTCTCCCTGGGAAAGGCCATTTCAAATAATCCTAACTATTAGTGAGGGTATTTTCTCCATAATTTATTTATACATAATATTTCTATAACCATCTGGTCCTAGGTTAAATAGAAAATTAACTTATTCATGCTCCCTGAGATGTTCTTCATGGTATTAAAAAACTCTATCACTTTAATATGGACAGATTAGCTAATAAAAGTAATAAGTGCTGCTGCTAACAACTATGCAGCCACAAAAACTGTATAAGCCAAAAAGCATTTCCTTGCAAGGAATCATTAAAAATGAGAAAATAAGAGAATGGCAATGGGAAGGACCCTTTGGAACTGGAATGCAGGGGCAATCAACCAGCAATTAGGAATGAAATGTCTAAAATGGAGACCAACTCAATTTATGGAAACTTGTTTGCCATCCTCAACTAGGAAAAAGTAGTATTTGGTTCAATTTATTAATTTGGTTCAATTTATATACTGCCCCTCTCCCGAGGGACTCGGGGCGGTGCACAGCAATTAAAAAACAGAAACATACAAAAATATAAAAACAATTAAG
>JANHFN010010270.1:12885-29215 GCA_032468175.1 Toxicocalamus goodenoughensis
GGAGAAGCGAGCTTTCCAACCGGCCGAGCGTCAGAGTCCGCGACGTTCCAGGCAACCGGACGCTCAGAGCCCGGGCGTTCCCAGGCGGTCGAAGGCGGAGGTCTGGAGCGCGCGCGGCCCTTCCAAGCGCCACCCCCGAGACTGCGGGAGATGGGTCGTTTGGCGCGGAAATGCCCAACCCGCTCGATGTGGGATAGGATAGGATGGAATGGAATTGAATACAGTAGAGTACAATAGTATACAATGGAATGAATAGAATAGAATGTATAGAATAGAATTGAATAGAATAGAATAGAATTGAATAGAATGTATAGAATAGAATAGAATAGAATAGAATTGAATAGAATGTATAGAATAGAATAGAATAGAATAGAATAGAATAGAATAGAATAGAATAGAATAGAAAGAACAATAGAAAGAATAGAATGAATAGAAGAGAATAGACGAGAATGAATAGAAGAGAATGCATCGAATAGAACGAATAGAATAGAACGAATAAAAGAATGAATAGAATAGAATGAATAGTAGAATGAATAGAATAGAATAGAATAAACAGAATAGAATGAATAGAAAGAAGAGAAGAGAATGAAGAGAAGAGAAGAGAATGAAGAGAACGAATAGAATAAACAGAATAGAATAGAATAGAATGAATAGAAAGAAGAGAAGAGAATGAAGAGAAGAGAAGAGAATGAATAGAATAGAATAGAATAGAATAGAATAAACAGAATAGAATAGAATGAATAGAAAGAAGAGAAGAGAAGAGAATGAAGAGAAGAGAATAGAACGAATAGAAGAGAATAGAATAAATAGAATAGAATAGAATGGAATAGAAGAGAATGAATAGAAAGAAGAGAAGAGAAGAGAATGAATAGAAGAGAATAGAATGTTGTTGTTCCAACGTTTGCTTTTAAGATGTAAAGTGCCACGTGCCACAATGTATCTATTGGGGAGATGAAAGTGGAGGGGGGGCTGCATTCCTGTGACTCCTCCAGCCTCAGTTGGTGTTTCCCACAGCTGGAGACCACAGCCGGTAACCGTTTCCCCATGTTGCTTTCAAAAGCCCCAGCCAAACCCAAACGATTTGGGGGATCGGGGATCCGCGCTCAAACAACTGCAAGGATTAAATCCAGCTGGGCAGATGGTGGGTTTAAGCGTACGAGATGCTCACCGTGCTTTTCGGGCTTTGTTTGAATATTACTTGTTGCATAGCCACTGTATTATTATTATTATTTTTAAGCCATATTAAAGGTTTGTGTGTTCCAGCCAAAAAAATAAGGCTAACCTAAACCAAAAAGCAATGAAAAAGAAAACGTGTAGCCCCACCGAGAAAAAATCCACAATCAATTTTTAAAAATCTATTCATTCTATTCTGTTCTGTTTATTCGCATCTGTACTAGAAGCTGGACAACCCCAGGTAGTCCTCAATTTATGACCACAACTGAGCCCCAGATTTAGGTCACTAAGCAAGACTCTTGTTCAGGAAGATTTGACCTCTTTTTACGCCCTTTCCTGTCTTGATTGTTAAGCGAATCAGTGCAGTTGTTAAGTTAGTGACATGGTCGTTAAACGAATCCAGCTTCCCCGTTGATTGCTTGTCGCAAAAGGGGATCACACAACCCAGGTACGCTACAACCGTTCTAAATATAAGTCGGTTGCCAAACGTCTGGATTTTGATCACGTAACCACGGGGTGTGAACAACCGGTCACAATTCCGGGTTTTTTCAGTGCTGTTGTAACTTCAAACAGTCACTAAATGAACTGTTGTAAGTCTAGGACTCCCTGTATGACCCCTGTGATGACCCAAAGGGGCGTGACCCAAAAGCAACACGGCTAGATCATAAGTAGGAGTCCCTTTATTAGCTCCAAATTTTTCCCCCAAGGTCCTGGTTATCTTCTGGGCTGGAGAAAAACTCTCCCCGGGAACAGTAGTTGGCTGCAGGGGTGTTTCATTTATCAATTGACACGTAGGGATAAACCACCATTCAAATGAGACAATTAAAAAACAGTTAAGGGGATTTTTAAAAAAAGGACTGGAACATATCCTACCCAGTATGACTGTGTTGTTTCTCTGGCTCATTTAATATGCATAATTTTGTATTTATTTATTTATTCTGTCATGTTTATATAGTATATATTGGAGGTGGTGACCCATTGAGAACTGCATGGAGTGAAATTTCATTTTAATGTATTAGTTGTACATTCAAAGTGACAATAAGGTTATCCTATTCTATCCTATTCATATTCAGCAGCCAACACCCAGATAAGCAGGGATTAAGGCCAGACAAACAATCAAGCAAAAAGCAATACCCTAATTAAGGAACTAATATGGAGAAATCCACGCTTTGTGTCATGCTCCTGGTGGAGACTGACTCCGAGGGAGAGGCTGAACAGCTGACAGGGAGTGGAAGTGTGGCTCCAGAGGTTGTGGAGGAGGCTGGGGAAGGGCAGAGGCCGACTGGGCAGTCAGAGGAGGACCCAGGCCCATCCCTTCTCCATCCTAGGGCTTGCAGGGAGGAGAGGATAAGGGAGAGATGTGGTCTACACGGGAGGAGAGGGCCTTGATCCTCTTCATGGGATGCAGCTGTGACAACTGGATAAGAGGATGGACATGGCGAGTGCTGGAAACAAAGCGTGGAAATATCTCTAATTTATGGCTCCTCTATGAGTTTGCCATCCTTCTCAGTGTGTGTTCTGTGGACATCCTCCAGCCCTTATCTTGCCTGCTTTGTGTTGTTTTTTACTCTTTATAATTTAAACGGCATTTCCTCCTTCTTGTTACTGCTTATGTAGGAGGATTTTTTGTCTCCAGTCAAGGATATTTGGAGGTTGGAAGCAAAATGAAAGAATAAAAGGGGCTTCACCTGTTTTTTGTGACTGTGTTTATTTTGTATCCCACCCTGGGTCATCACATTCTTTATCTTAGATACCAAAATATTTTAGGAGGATAATAATGAATTCCCATTATCTAACTTATGGTAGATCTTTTTTGGGATGTTGTGAGAATTCGTCTAATGTAGATATGAATTCCAACAATTCTTAAAAACATTCTCAGGGGTAAAATGACATATATTTTAGCTCTAGTTATAATTTACATATTCTAAGCAAATCTAAATATGAAACTAGTTTCAGAAGCACCAGAACTGTTATTTAATTAAGCTATTTAATTATATATTACAGCAGCTGTTGAAAAGGAAGATTACATCCCATTACACATTTCCAGCCTTAACTTATTTGGAGTACAACCATTGAACTTTTAGAGGGGAAAATTTACTGATAGTTTGAAACATTTCTCAACCATGTTCTCAAAGGATTAACAAAAAACATTCAATTTGTTATTTTGGTAGCTTTAATCCCAGTTTATGTCATTATTTGGAAGCAAGTTCCATCAATTTCAGGAGGATGCCTTGCAATTCTTCTAGAAGAGATTAACATGGCTCTTTAGACACAAGAACAGTTTTTTCCTGAAAGCCATCATTCTGCTAAACAAATAATTCCCTCAACACTATTCAACTATTACAAAGTCTGCACTACTATTACTGTTAATCTCATCACTTCTTATCACCCATCCCCACCCACTTGTGATTGTAGGACTGTAACTTTGTCACTTGTATCTTTATAATTTATATTGACTGTTTCCTAGTATGATTTGATTGCTGATTGTACCCAATGACTATCATTAAGTGTTGTAACTGATGATTCTTGTAACTTGATGAATGTATCTTTTCTTTTATGTATACTGAGAATATTTACACCAAGACAAATTCATTGTGTGTCCAATCACACTTGGCCAATAAAGTATTCTGCTATATTCTTTAAAACTACCATGCTCAGTGTCTACAATTAAAAGGTGCAATTCAAACTAAAATAATAAATAAAATAAAAATAAAAAGACTTGGATAGTTCACAAGTACATGGACAATGGGATTTTATCTAATTAATGTATTAAATTACTTAAAGGTAGCTTCATTAAAACAATTATATAGTTAAAATATTGATAAAAGAATAATAGTTGCTGAATGTGACCCTGTTAGGATATGTAGGAGAAGGAGTGGCAAAACCTGGGGATAGTGTTAAAAGAGGGATGAGCTTAGAATCCCTACATAGCCTCAAGTGAACTAAGTCCAACTTTCCTTGAATTTCATTGACCTTTAACTAACTCCAAGCAGATGTTAGAAAAGATTCCTGGGCATGGAGCTGATTAGCAATAAATTAATTTAATTGGATCTTCACGTGTGGACCTGGTCTTTTGCATCTGACAAGAGATTTCCTTCATTCAAAATGTATTCTGATCCAGCAGCAATTCCTAATGTCCAAAAGCTTTATATGAATCCTAATAGTTGGTTCCACTACAAAACCATTCCCTTCTTGGTCATCTTCTTGGTCATAATGGATCTATCACTTTACCAAAAAAAACAACCACTTTAAACAACTATTAGTTTGATTTTGGGTTTCAATCCCCTACAGCTTTTACAACCTCTTCTAATGTGATGCTCAAAAGCACCAATATGGTTCACATTATTAATGCTCTCTGCTCCTTCTGACTTTTTACATTGTTTAAAGTCCCAGACCATGGACCGGAACTGGGCTGCGGAATGCCAGCAACCGGGCTGCACAAACAAAGCCCCGCCCACAAGATACAGGCAGCATGCAAAACCACAACCCCTTCGGTCTGCAGAAAAACCTTTCTCCATGGAACTGGTGCCCAAAAGGTTAGGGGCCACTGGTTTAAAGCACATTTCAAAGCATATTTTTAAACAATGGGAAGCTGGCATGGTGCAAAACAAAACACCAGTCTATCACAAGGTCTTCTGTGAAGCCTGCCAGATCTCTCCTTGACCCCTCTGTTTTGCCCTTCCCTTATAACAGAGTTCAAGTCTATTTTTGTGTGGCTATTTCTCCAGCTGTGAGAGCTTCATCTAAGCAACAATTTGTAGTGCCATCATGTATTCTGGAATGTGGAGAAGCTCTCCAATTTCTGGAATTTGGAGAGGGTAGAATAGGAACTATCAACTTTTCCAGGACTAAATGTTGAAATAATTAGTTTTTCCCAGGGTTATCAGGGCCTAGCAGTTTTAGAATGAATGATGACACTACAAGCACAACATTGGAATAAAATCAAAAATATATTTCTTATTTTAGCAAAAACAAAGCTGCACAAAGTTACATAAGTCTAAGGGCTGCATACCAAATCTAGTGATCAGTAAACAGTCTGAGCAAACAAAGAAAGAGATAGCTGAACAGAGAATGGAAGCAGATGTAATACAACTCAAGACTAAGAAAAGGAATGCTGTGAACATTTTTTCTAAATTATTTTATATTTTTATCTGCCTCTTCTCTGCCACTGCTACCTTACTGGTTCTTGTTCTCCCAGATCATTTGAGCAGAGTGCTTGAGCTCTAGGCATAATCAGACAAAATCTGTTTCTTAACTTTCTGGTTTCTCTGAGGGCTTTCAACCATGTCTCCCGAGGGACAAATAAAGTTCTGTCTGTGTTCCTCTCCCCCATGCTTCTCATTGGAAGAGGGAAGTGGCTTGAGGGCTATAGTGTTCTGACACTCACCAGCTTGGCACTATTTAAAACCAGCTTTATGCATCATATTTATTTCTAGGAACATTTTTGGTCTCCCCTCAATCATATAAACAGATGGTCATCATCTGTACTATGGGGGAAGGGGAAACAGAACCATGAAAACTGCTTGGGTATGTACAATACATATAATCATCAAATGTTTAAAACTCAATTTGAGAATGGCTTCACCTTTTAAACAGCCATGAAGAACCTGTAGGCAGCATAGATATGGAGAACAGCAAGAAGCTTCTAGTAATTCAGTACTTGGCAAATAGGCTTTTGCCATAGGCAACTGTTTTATGAGAGCATTCCCAGCTTGTCTTAAAATTCCAAATGTGCCAAACAGCTCCAATATACTACAATGATCTTTTACAAGGGAAAAAGAAAAGAAAAGCCTAGTTAATTTGCAACTATAGTCTTGAGGGAAAAGAAGTTGTAACTAGTTCTTCTACATACATGTCTTGGTTAGCATTCTAAAACTGACATAAAAGATGACTTAATATATCAATCAAATAACTGATTGCAGATTTAAAGGTAGAAATAGCAGGGAAGTTAAATTCAAAAATATTATATCTAACAAGTCTAGCTTCAGAACCTAGAGACAAGAGGCAATGGGTGAAACAAATATGACTTGTCTATATTCTTTAAGTAATCTATATTCTTTACATAAGCACATTATTGCCTTCAAAAAAATACTCATAACAATTATATTGTCTGGGATGATCACCACCCAGTCTTTGAACCTGAGGAGTAATTACAGAATAAAAACACTAGATTCCTATTTCCTATTGTTGCTACTTCATAGGCTATCTAGTTAGTTCCAATAACTGGCTGATTATAATCAAGCTTATTTTTTAAAAAAGTAGTCCTTGAATAGGTTGTAGCTTTGTACTCTGGGTTATCTCCATTGTCATCTATGACAAGAAATGACTTATCAACATCTCCCAGTTTCTCTTATATTGATGGGAGACAGCATTTTGCCCAGAACTTTCTTTTGACATATGAAAATAAGCCATGAGTCAATAAAAAAAGGTCTTAGATATTGGAATCCAAGGAAGCAAAGATCCATAAATGTTACACTGTTTAACTAAAGTGTTTGAAAACACAAATGAAATTTGAGCATTTATACCAAGATCAAACATAATCTGCCTAGGTATAAATAAATTAGGCTACCTATGACTGGTGAAACCCTAGTCACTTATTCATTAATCGATAATCACTTTATAATGCTCAGTGCTCTCTGCGCTAACTAAATCATAAAAAAATGAACAAACATTTATAAAAAGCAAATAGAATAAAACTTTATCAAACAATCACGAGTAACACATTAATGCTATGGAACTGAATGATCCTTAAAATAAAACATCCTGACGAATATTAAGATCTGCCCAACATCAAAAAATTGTAAGATGAATGACAGCGAATCTTTTTCAGAAGATGCATTTTTTTATCAATTTACCCATACATTTTTTCCCATGAATTAATTCATGATTTCCCTCTGTGCCCCCTTCCCTAGCCCCCAAAACTGTCAGGCAGATACCACCATACTTAAACAACAACCTGTGAATATTTAAAAGCTATTTTTGAATCCTATTGCCTCATTAAACAGGCAAATAGAAAAAAATATTTTCCCATAAAACATGCATATACATATTTTTTTTACAAAACACACATTATTATAGAAATGCATTTTGTATACTTGCAACCATGTTTTATTGAGGAAATTATTTTGATTAATTAAACCCAATCCATGTATTAGTTCAGTTTCTATCCGAATTCATTAAAAAAATCCTCCCCCAATATCTAAATTCAGAATACTGATTTTGCAGCCATGTACTCAAGCATCATATTAGTAATTTAACCTCTGGGTACAAAGATTCTTGCACTGTTTTCTTTTTGCCTCCTATTCTTCTTCTACAGATGGTTAATGAATTATACTTATTCCTCTGTCATTTATTTTTAAAAGGCCAGGCTTTATGAATATGAAGATGGTTCTCCTTTGTCAATTACAAATTGACAAAATGTTAAAAATGACCACAGGTTATATTTTAAAATAAAATGATTACTTCACTCTCAGTGGTCAATTGCTTATCAAAAACTTCTGTAAGATAGTTGTATCACTTTTAAACTCTGGTTTTTCAAGAGTTAATATTTGACATGGCTCCTCTAGGCAGTGTTAATTTATGTTTATTAGAAAAAAAATCAATATAAATGCTAAATTGTCATCTGCAATACTCCATCAGTGTCAGATCAAACCACACAGCACAAAATCATTACTGAACTGCAAGAGTGTCTCGTGCAGAAAAGCAAATGATTAGATTAGTAGTGCCCTCAAATCTTTGTTATTCCTTCATATTATAATGATCATATTAAAGGGGAAACGTCAAGCAGTCCAAACCTAACCATAGATATGTAAATTACAGGGTTCACATTTTAGAATCTTTTATCTGAACTACACAGTGTTGAGAAAGCTCACCCACTCCTTATAATGAAAAAGGTTTTAACCATAACTTTGGCTTCTCAGAGGCACCAGCTATTGCTCAATAAGGAAAAAAGGATTTCTCACTGCTGAGGCTAGAAAGAGGCATCTTGGAAACCAATAGCATTTGCTTGTTTTCTGCTAATCTGGGATGGTAGTCGTGGACATCATACCTCCAGCAGAAACCAAAACATTTTGGAGGCCATTTTATTTAGCTAACATCAAGGGTGAAATTGAACCACCTCGGCAGAGGTGCAGAGGTGGTATTCAGCAGTTTCTGACCAGTTCTGGAGAACTGGTAGCAGAAATTTTGAGTAGTTCGGAGAACCGGCGGTAACCTTCCCCCAGGAGTGGGGAAAGAATGGAGATTTTGCGGTATCCTTCCCCTGCTATGCCCACCAAGCCACGCCCACAGAACTGGTAGTAAAAAAATTTGAATCCCACCACTGGAGAGGTGGTAGGGATGATTTGAATTGGTAAAAAAATCATGCCTGGTTGCTATTACTATTATTCCAAGCCACACCCACAGAGCTGGTAGGAAAAAAAATTGAATTTCACTCCTGGCTAACATATCCCTGAACAAGGCAATAACTGAATAGCTGATAATTCTCTCAAATAAAAGTAGTAGGTAGGGGGAGAAAAAGACAAACATAATACCCAATGTTTCCACTAGTCAACCTAGACTTCCACTCCAACTTAAAATCAATCTTGAATATTCCTCCATGTGCCAATAAATATGTATATGTGATGCCCTAAGTATGTATCAGCATATATTTACAGTTCTGTGAAAAAGTATTCATCACCTTTCAGATTGTCTGAATTTTTATATAGCTTTGCCCCTGAATTTTATTGGAGCTTCATGTAGCTTTTTGACAGCTTCAGCTGATGGATAGATGGCCTAATATTCTCCTTTAGAATTCTCTGGTACAAAAGAAGAATTTGTGCTTCCTTTAATGAGGGCAAGTCATTCAGCTCTTAAAGTTGCGAAACCATAGTTGATGAGATTTTTATAGGACAGAGCTGGCTCAAATCATCCTGATTATTCACACAACTGCTCCTACTAATCCCTTCAATTAAATTGATTGAACCAGGAGGGCAATTACTTTTTCATACTGGCAGATCTGAAGTTGGATGACTTGTTTTATGAAATAAATCAAACAAGCACCAAACAGTGATATTATGTCTTCATTTAGATTCCTTTTATATTTCAGTAGGATCCACATCAAGTTTTGATAAAATAGCATATTTATGTAGATATCTGCCAGAAGTACATACCCAAAGAGGGCAAGGGCAGGGAAAAAAAGGAAGGTCCCAATTAAATTTTATTTCCTATAAAAGATAGATTTCTCCTTTAATAAAATTAATTAATCCACGCCCTACACACATTATATGTCCACTTGCCAAAGACTCCAGGAGTCATGCTAGATCATTTTGAATTTGTTTCTTTCAGTGGCTCAGCAGTGGGCTGGCACCAAGATGGAGGCTCAGTTGGGAGCAAATGTCTTTAATAAACAGGAAACGAGCCCTCTTCCTATGCCCGCATAACAAGCATAAAGAGAAGAGATCATCAAACAGGGAAGGAAACAAAAAAAGGGAGAGGAGGCCTTTTGAAGGTTTAGAAACAGATTAATTTCAAAAGATAATCTCAAATGACTCACCTTTTAAGAAGGGAGGTCTACAGAAATCACACAATTTCTATATTTTGGACAGAATTTTCTTCACACTGAAGGTAACATAATTGCATCATGAGGGGTCCTTGGTGCTCTCTGAGCTTGCTGGTTTTCTGGCAGATGTTTAATTACCAAAACTAGGTAACATCACTGGCTAGCACTGATGATGTTGCCTACTTTGGGTAATGAAATGTCTGCAAGACAACAACCAAGCTCAGAGGACCCCTCATGTCAAATATTGTCCTTTATATTATATAATTATTTATAAAGAGTCTCATTTTTTTAATCAGGTAAATATGGTGATGCAGCTAACTAAATATGGTCATAGAAGTTCACAGGGCCCGTTCTACTCATACCAAAAGTGGTGAGAGTCCAGATCTTCTAAAACTGGTCTTCTGATTATTTGCTTTAGCCTGCAGTTCTAACACTGAAAATGGTTCTCCGAAGAAAAGCACTTGAGAAAATCGGTCCCTAGAAGACAGAGATAGGAATTCATCCTAATGCAACAAAAGGAGGCCAATTTCTTCCTTAGCAGCACACGGAGACTTGATTCCCTGGGACTGAAGAGAGAGAAAAATGGCCTTTTTTAGTTTGTGCCCTTGATTCTTAAAAAGAAAAAGAGCATCTTGTCTGAGGCATTAACAAGGATGTATTCCCTGACTGGAGAAGAGGTCAAATAAAGGATAAAAGCCTTGAGAAAGTGGCAGCTACTCTGCTGCTTCTCCATGCCAGCATACAAGGAGTAAGAGAGACTGGCAATACCAACAATTTCATCATCTATCACAGACAATGCAATCTTCATGCTTGCTGTTAGCCTCATCTACCAGCCTCACATTACTAGTGGCAATTTCACAGCATTTTCCCTGTCTTTAAGAAAGGCAACTTCATACCAGGGACAGCAATAAAAATCTATTCTCCAAAACCGCAATCTCATATTCAGCAAAAGCTTCACAGAACGTTATCGTTAGATTATGTTGCTTCACTGCAAACCAAAAAGAAGTTATATGTATGCAGATCTGACTCCTGTAGAACCTGGAAATCTAGCTGTGTATAGAGGGGAAAAAACAGTCCCAGGGCTTCAGTTCTAGGCCTTCTTTTCTCAGTCTTTTGACTTAATGGGTCTTTTCCCGGACTTGAAAATCAGAGGTATCTGCTGCATGTTTTATAACAATTCTGTCTAGCCTGAGATTAACTGATACATACCTGCCTTGGCAACTTCTGACTTAATGGGTTGGGACTCCCAACAAGCTCCTCGAATCACATGAAGGGACACGGAATAATTTTAAATAATTTCATAGGTTGATGCTGATTTTTATTTATTTTGCTGCACATCTTTATTGTTTTATTGCTTCTTTGGATGGACAGGTTTGACCCCCCCCCCCAAAAAAAAAAAAGAATTAAGTGAAGGAGGAAGCAATCAGCTTTTCTTAGCTACCTGAAGAAGTTATTTTGTTGAGAAAACTTTATGCCTTTATGCCACCCTCCTAGTCTCTATATCATTGGGATAGTTGGGCTTATAAACTAATAGCAAGGTCATAGCTAGCTTGGATCTTAGAGACATATGAACACTTATAGAAAAATTCAATTTGTTTCATTCCAACTCTTTTGTAAAATCCAGCAGTCTTTGATAGGTTTTGCTAAAGGAATAAATTCTCTCTTCCACCTACATAGTGTGAGAACTACCAAGGCAATAATCTCAGAAAGGCAAATGACGGCAAACTGAACTGCTTGATTTGAGATGCAAAATTTTTATTATTTTTTATTTTATTTGATTTATAAAAATATTTTAACCGATTAGGTAACTACCCCAAAATGCAGAAAAGACAGGTTTGTGCCTCTCGTTGTTACCATCTAGTGGTCAGTTAGACTTTTGCAGCTAATTTTCTTGAAAGAGAAGGGCTATAAAACTTGCTCAGGGATCACTGGATGGCATTTCTTTGGATCTTTAATCAAGCAGGAGTTTTCAAATGTATCCCCAATTTTGCTTATGAAAAAAAATGACAGAACAACTAGGAGGTAGATGTAAGTTTGTCCTTCTAGAGTCATTATTTTTGCCTTCTTTAGAAATGTTTTATTCTATGGCTGGCTAACTTCATTATTTGCAGCTGCCCTTTTTCCTTCCTGGTTATTTTTTTAAAAAAAGGTTGAAACAGAACAGAAAAAGATATTGATCTGTTGAACAAACAAGGGCAAAAGGAAAAAGATGAAAATTTCTGATCAACCTAGATGCTTTTTTTATGTTGCCTGTCATCTATTCCCTCTTGATGAGAAATACATGGTGATCTCTTTGCCTTAAAAACCGAAATGTACTGTATAGTTAGCAATGGAACAAATCTCTTCCATCTTTTCAGTAACAACTTCTTTGAAGTCCTTAATTCTGTGCACCAAATCTATGCTACATTATTGACTAATGAACATATATGATGGCTCTGGGTGCTTCCAGTATAAATGTTTCTATCAAAATCAGAAAAGCGATTGTAATGACATTTACGAAAACCTGGTTTTGTATTCTAATGGTTGGAACCCTCATCTTGCTTTGGGAAGCTAAAGTCTGTGATCTCAGAGCCTGCCTCCTCTGCACTCCACTTCTAGGCCTATGGCACTTCTTCAAACCTTAGAGTGAACCTGGAATGCTTTTCTGCTGCTAGCTTCTGGTGTGTCTGAATTGTGTGTTTCCAACCCATTTCATTATGCTTTCTCTGTGTATTCCTTGTACAGGAGAAAGCTAACTCTTAGGAATCTCAGTTCCTTATAAGCCCAGTTTTGAGGCCTATATACTGTATAATTTCTAACATAGGTTGTTAGAATGAGGTCTCACTCCAAAGTTAAAAGACCCCTATTTCAAATTCCAGAGTACCCAACACAGGGATAGCCAAACTGTAATTAGACTAACAAAGAGCACAACAGATCCAGCTCTCATGATGCAGCACAATTAAAGCAGTGGCTATTACAAGATATCTCTCTTAGGATAATCAATGTGAAAACTCGCTGATTGGCAACCTTCTCAGAACACCTCTCCATGATAATGAAATGAAAAGTACTAATGTGCAATTATAAGGTATTAATTCACAACCCCAAAACCAACCAGTTCAGTTGGAATAGTGTAATTAGAAGAAAAGCCACACAGAAAATTCAAATTTGGAACCACATTGTAGAGGAGCAAAGCCACAAGGTGGGGCTTTGTGTGTTTAGAAAATACACAAAATAGCTGGATAAATTAGTCCAAACTTTATACAATTAGCTCGTAACAGCTTGGCATTACCCATGGAAGGTACAGATAATTAGGTTCAGTTTCTCTGTAAATCTGCCACGTTCCTCATGACAATAAGCTATTTGTAGTTGGATTGTGAAGTCAATTTCCAAAATTCACTCTAACTTCCAAGGGCTAGCAAGCCAATAATTTGCTTGTCAAAAATTGTTAAGTCAAGATAGAAGAAAAGCTATGAACCACAATATTAATCTGAGGGATTTTTTTTCCTAACAAAATTCCAGAGCTATCTCTTTTTCTGCTACAGAAATTTTGAAATCAGCTGGGCATACCAAATAGAAATACGCTCTAAGAAAACAATGATATTTCATAGATTAAAACAGGAAATAGTACATTAGAATTATAAGACCTGGATTACAAAATCCATACCATCTCTATATAGCAATGAACAGATACAGCTTTCTATAACTTTATAAAGTGGCTACCTGAATTTTTGCAGTTCAAATGCAATAGCAATAGCACTTACACTTATATATGCTTCATAGTGCTTTATAGAGAGGGCTGATTACAGAATCAGCATATTGCCCCCAACAATCTGGGTCCTCATTTTACCCACCTCAGAAGGATGGAAGGCTGAGTTAATCTTGAGCTGGTCAGGACAAACTGCTGGCAGTCAGCAGAATTAGCTTGCAATACTACATTCTAACCACTGCGCTGCCACGGCTTGTAATTCTAATATCTGCACAAAGCTTGACCAAAAAAAAATAATAGAATTATGAAACAGTTTGTTTTTAAGCTATTACAAATTAAATTAGGAACTAATAAAGAAGAGGAAAGTAATTTATCAGAATTCCAAATAAAAACATACAAGCAGATATCTATCCACTGCACCAACAAACTATAGGTCACTGAGTAGCCAGATCTGTATGCCTGAACTGTAAGGTCAGAAAGTATTAAAAGTATGTCCTATGTACAAGAGTAGAATCATACTAGTAGTATGTCCTATGTATAAGAGTAGAATCATACTTACCTGAACAGAATGACCATGGGCAGGCAAAAAAGCAATGTGACCTGGAACAACTTCCAGCTTCCCTACTGACTTTCCTCGTAAGAAGCCGGAAGGGAGTATGACTGCGACTGTGGCTGACTATGGCCCTGCAATGCTGAAGCAGCCACAACTTTGCCAAATTTCAATCCCATAGAAATAATAGGTCCTAGATTTTGGACACATTGTTTAAGTTGATCTATTCAAGATTTGTTGATTCAAAAATTGTTGCCTTATGATGTCCAGTGCTCCCCAATTAACGGTACAAACAGACAAACAGAGAGTTTTATTACAATACAAAGCATCCAACCACCCTTCATGAATATTTAACTTGTGTTTTGTATTGTGATAGATTTAGTCATATATTAACCTTTATATTTTCCTGCATTTAATTCATGCTTTATCCCCTTTTTTAAGGTTTCTATTTTTAGATCTTTATTTTTATATATATTTTTAATTTCTTAAAAATGTTTTAAAATTTTGTATTATATTTTTTTAGTTTTTAAAATTATTCACTGTTTGTACCTCACCCTTCTTATGCTAGTCTATGACCATAATAAATATTTGATTGATGGTAGTATATAGATGATTAGTGATGGAATGAATAATACAATAATCAAGTTCCAAAATCAATCATGATAGATAGAACAAAGGAGACAGCAGGCACCAGGAAGTACAGTTTCACAATTATAAATATGTTCAAATTATAATAAAGATGTTGCAAATTCTCAGCCAGATTCCAAATATGTACTAGCTAGATAACATTCCAGGATTGAAGATGTTGAAGATAAGTTCAGATATCCAAAGGGAAATAACGGATTGCAAGCAGGAGAAACAGTAATCCATTCAATGAGAGATGACTTTGGAGGTGAAAAAAACAGAATTCCTACGAATGTATCTATGCCTGAGAACTTTTATGCCCTGGATTTTACCCTGTCACTATTAAAGGGACATGGCAAACTCATCTACCATAACTGTTCCTGGAGAAAGCTGAAAAGATTTATGATAATTATATTTTGACGTGAACAGTTTGATCCAGTTGCTCACACACATTCTCTTCATTAGTATATTCTGTACCTGCGTTCTTGAAAGATTAATTTAATTTATATAATTTTAATTAATATTAAAGAAGAAAAAAAGAAAAAATATTAATGCCAAATACTCACACATTCTGGACATATTAGGGCCCACATAGAATTAAATGTTTTTTTGTTCTGTGTACATGTGTGAAAAGCTGAAAGTATTTCTAAATGAATTTTTCCTAAAATACAAAACAGTGATTTTTTTTGCAAAGAAATCTCTCCCCATCTTCTAAATCTATTATAATTCAAGCAGAAAAATATTCACAACGGAGATGAGTAACTTCATAACACTTCATGTTACAATATGCTTTAAAATTCTTATAATTCACAATTATTTGAAATGCCATCAAGTACCAAGACAAAAAAATTAAAACCACTGCTATAATTATTTAAAATCAAAAGCATTATCCCAGAAATATCACATCCATTTAAGGTTCTAAGCTAGGAACAAAAACCAAGTGCTAATAGAAAATCTTGTGTTTTAGTAAAGTCAAAGAAAATTTTTTCACCCTAGGGAATGTCTGGATGCCTGACAGCCTGTCAACCCTCTTGAACATTTTGAAAGAGGAACGGTATGCATGTATATGTATTGGGGGGATGAGGGGTGGGTGGAGGACATCTCTAGGGAATACAAGAGATGTAAATTAGACTGAAAAGTCTAAAATATATATATCTCACTGGAATGATGCGATGGCAAGCCATTTTTGTATTGCTGCCACCATAAAGCCACAAAGAGTCAAGGTTGAATGGAACAAAAATTTTGTCTTTTTTTTTTTGCATGAATGTTTTTGAGTATAGATGCACAAACATACAATCAATATAAGATATAAAAAGTGGGGCTCCTGAAAGGTAATATTTTCTAGGGGATTATAATGGCAAAGTTTCTTTGCTCACCATTTTTCTTATACAAAAACTGAGGCTCTAACTCATTAAGCAAGTTTTTGAGCTCATAACAGGATGCTGAAATGTCTGCCATCATCAGGCTTCTGTATTGTGTTCATCTGTGAGTCAGACTTTTATAGTGTCTCAGTTGTAAATTTGGGGCTAGCCTATTGCTGTGCCAGAATGGTTTTTTCTTCATCCTGATTGGTTGGGAGTCTTGGTCTTGTTTATTGGTCTTGGGGTTTGTGTGTTCTGCGTGATTGGTGTTTCTAATATCTTCTGTCTGTTTTGTGTCTTTTTTTGTGTCTTGATTGGCTGGTCCCGATAAAAGAAACTCTTGAAATCATCAAAAATAAATACCAACCAGCTAAACACCTCATGGAACTAACAGAACA
>JANHFN010010273.1:0-14502 GCA_032468175.1 Toxicocalamus goodenoughensis
TGGTCTGTCCAATGTATGTGGCCGGGCATGATGCACAGGGGACTTCGTATATGCCTTGGTTTTCCAGGTCAATTTTAACTTTGGGGTTTCTAAGGATGGCTGCAGGCCCTCCTGCCCGGCGGCGGAGCTCTCGCCAAGACAGCGAGCGCCTCTCCACTGGACCCTCTGCTCATCCTGCCAGGGCCATGTCAGAGCCATGCGGACTGGGCAGAGCCGGGACAGCGAGCCACGGGTGTGTGCCTGCCTGCCAAGCGAAAGAGCCGGGCCAACCCGAAGGCTTCCTTGGGTTCCTTCCCAAGTCCCTCCAGCCTGAACCCGAAGGGGCCACCGGGAGAGGCTTCCCGAGGCAGTGATAGCACCCACCCATCCATGGACAGGGAGGCAAGGCGACGGCCTGAGGCGCATCCTCCTCTGAGCTGAGCCCCGCTGAGTGAGTATTTCTGCCTAATGCCCATGCTGCTGTAGCGTTTGGAGCTGCTGGCACGTTTGGAGATGTGTGGGGATGGGGACAGGCTGGGTGAGGAGTGGAAAGGATGGGCAGCTTCGGGTTCTCTCCACCGGACCCACCGGCCAGGTAAGCAGTGCTGCCGTTGCCTCGCCTCCCTGTCCACGGACGGGTGGGCGCTATCATTGCCTCGGTCAGCCTCTCCCGGTGGCCCCTTCAGGTTCGGGCTGGGGGGACTTGGGAAGGAAGCCAAGCTCGGGTTGGCCCGCCTCTTTCACTTGGCAGGCGGGCACACACCCACAGGTCGCTTTCCCAGCTCTGCCCAGCACACACGGCTCTGGCGCAGCCCTGGTGGGATGAGCAGAGGGTCTGGCAGGGAGGTGCTCGCTGACTTGGCGAGAGCTCCACTGCCAGGCAGGAGGGCCTGCCTGTCAGCTGCGCTGGGCGCCCCAAGCGAAGCTCTTCACGCTCTGCCCGGTGCCAGGCAGAGATGGTGGCTGGGCGCTTCTCCTGGGGTGGGCTGATCCTGCGCTGTGGCCCCGGGAGATTCACCTCCCCACATGAGGTTGGGCTGCCCTCTCGGGCAGGGGAGGCTTTGTCGTACCGGTAGTCGAGCCTCACTTTTAAAAGAATTGGCTTTGCCTTCGAAGGTGAAGGGAAGGCGGCGACAGGAGCGCCTGAAGCTGAGTGTCTCCGTCGGGCTCTGGTTGCAGGGAGGAGCCCTGGCTAGCCATGTGTGGCTGTGCCAAACGCCGCAGTGTTGCTTTAAATGGTGCAGCAACACAAGGAGAAGGGAAAGCAACAGTGATGGAAGGCCTCCCGATACAAAGTGCCCCACCAATGCCGAAGTCGATGCAGGCAGCACCATATCCAGGTATGCAACAAAAGTACTTCTTAATGGCAAGCCCCCCCCCCTGCCATTCCTCCCCATTTCACATGTTTAATATAGGCCTTAATTTGGGGGAGGGGGTTAATTTGATTTTATGCCTATAAAGCATGCTGGGACTTCCTATTGGGGGAGGCCATATTGTTGGAGAAACACGGTATTATACTTATTTTTTAAACTATTCTTTTTTTTGGTTGTTTTTTCAGATCTTAAACTTTTCATTCTCTTTCCCCCCTTTCCATTTTTTTCCCCACATAAAGTTACTTGATCATTAAAGCTTCTTCTTTGTCTCAATCTTCTTGTTCTGCAAGTATTTCTTGTTGTTTCTCATAGTTCCAGATCTCTATTTCTAAGAGTTGAAATACGAAGCCAAAACAACCTCTCCCTTCTTGTGTATCTTCTTTGTACTTTTTAAGTTCCATTTTCAGTTCTTCTAAAAGTAGTGCCATTTTAAACACTTTTATACAATCACCCGATTGATTTTAGTCATTTAAATGAAATAACCAAAAATCCAGAGAGCACCAAGTAATCCAAATAATCCCAAATTCTTTCTTCTTACTTATTTTTTCCACTTTCTCTTCCGGGGGTTCTACTATTTTGTTGCCAAGTTTCAGTTAAAATGTATCTTTTAGGAATCTTGTTGAGGTTTTAGTTCTATGCAGTCTCCTCCATTTTTCCAGATTCTGCCCTTTTATTCTTTTTCTTTCCTTTCCTGCTTTTAAAAGTTTTTAAGTATCCAGAAATCTTTATTATACTTTTGACATTTTATTTTCAGCTTAAATGCCTGTTGATGTCAAAGTGGGTTTTTTTTTCAATTTCTTGCTTAAGTCTCCTAGCTGTCAGTTTATGGAACAAAAGAGAAAAAAACCAAAAACCTCTCTCCTTCGCTGCTTCAAAATCTTCTTTGGGAACATTGTTATTTTTTTTATAGTTTAAATTCCAGGATACCTTGCATTGTTTCTTTTGCAGTTTAACCCGGTCAACCAAGACTTTCTCTTCTTATCTTCCTCCTGCACATTCTTTTCCGGTCAAGTTCTTCCTTGAGGTGGCCATTTCTGACCACCACTGCAACCGCCTTCGGGAAAGGGAGTAATGGCCAGCTGAGGAGGAGAGATCATAAGTTCTGGGAACTATCAACATTCATGCTGGGATTGGCTTAGCTGGCAATGCTTATATTTCATTCAGAAAATTGTGGTTCTTGAACTTGTTATTAGCTCAATATGCATGGCACTGTGGATCTGTTTTTATTTTCTATTGGGAAAAAAGACGGTGGTCTGAAAGTGGAAGATTTTATACCAGCTATGATCAGTTAACCATTAGACCAAGGCAGCATGGAAAGATGTTGTATAAAGTTCTGGCAGGTTTTATGCTGCAAACTTACTTAAAAATTGTGTCTGTTCAGATAAAGATAAGAACAAACCAGTTGAGGAATAATTTTTGAGTATGTTATCTCCAATGTCAAACCCATTCAGTTTCTTGCTACATATCTCAGTTGAGAGCAAAAGAGCAAGTTAGAAGTAACTGGAAGGAAGGTAAAGGAAAACTCAGCTCTGAACCAACATTAGTAAGAACTCATTGAGTTCTTTGTGATAGTGATGAAGGTGAAAATGTTTTTTCCTTTACTATTGCATGCTTTCAGTATCACTACGGGAATTTTCTCAGAGTGTTCGGGGATTTGGGGAATCAAACCCAGTGAGAAATCAAAATTTTAGCAGCTCACTGAGACATGTTGGGTAAATACTTTAAAAGCAAAGTATTTGATCAAATTAATTATACTTAGATTCTGCAATTGAATGAGTAAGAGTATCCAGGACCACCTCACTTTCTTGGGGTCGCCCTGTTTTTAAGGCCCATTGATGTCAATAAAGTGTTTGGAAAAACTTGGTTAACCTTATGTTATGCTGCCCTTTGTTCCTCATGGTTTATTATATTTAGTAGTAGCTTACTTCAGGCACTGAAGCTATACATTTCTCCCCTGTAGAAAGATTAGTTCCAACCTCATTAAATGAAGCCATTGTGAAACAAATACATTTTATCGTCCATGTTATTCAATGCCTATATGAAATCACTGAGTAAATAATTTAGTGATTTATTAAAAAGTGTCATCAGTATCTTCAGAATATTGGTAAACCCAGCTCTGTTTCTCCTTTTATTCGTGTCTAGTGAGGTACAGGAATTACTAAATAAATATCAGGCAGCAGTACTGGACAAGATCTTCAAAAAGTGAAGATCAATGCAGTCAAGACAGAAATGCCTTTAATATATAGTTTATTGATCTAAGTTAGTGATGTTCAATTAGTTCTAAAAGGTGCATGTCCCTAAAAGGATCACATTTGTAGCTTTCACTTGGATCAGTCAACTACATTAGATGTTAGATGCTTTCTATGGCATGAAGAACAGTACTTTTTATCAGCTTAGGGCTAGCTATGGCTCTACTCAAATATAGTTTTCAGACAATTCACACTAACATGGTATTTGCATTTTTAAAAGTAGTGAAAATAAAAAGCATCCCAAAAATATAATGGTTAAGCAATCTCTGTGTCCAGAAATCCCTAATTAGTGGGGGGGAAAGATCCGTATTACTACAGATAACAGAATAAATTAATTCAATCCTGAAGTTTATAAGATCTAAACCTATCAAAACATACTCATCATCTTTTCATTTTAAAAAACAGACTATTTAGAACTAAATAATAAACTCATGCCCTGGACTCGCTCCTTAAAATCAAAACAATACATTTTTTACACTTATACCAAAAATATCCTCTATGCTCTATTCCAAACTTCTTCTTGAGATAATAAATTCCATAGCTTTGAATTGAAGTTCAATACCACATTATGTTCCCTAATTATAATATTTATTCCAAAACTTTTATTAACATTTGTAGTAATATAAAACCAAAACAAGATACTAGCTGGACTAGACCAGACCATAGTGGAAGAATATTCAAATTTCTTACAACAAAAAATATATAAAAACTAATGTCCTTCCCTTAGTATTGAGCGGGGATAGCTAATAAATGTAAAGTAATATTTTCTGATGAAATAATTTTATTTTTAAATCATAAAATTTGCAAACATACTTCACATTTGGAAGAAGTATATTTCATGTTTCTTAACTCCTTATCACATACATCTTTAGAACACAATGGCATGGAGATGTGAGCCACTAGACAACTATAAAATCAATAGTCACTATTGTCCCAAAGGTGCTTTTTCAAGAGACAACTGGACTTTCTGGTTTTCCTTTGAAGATGCTTTGCTTCTCATCCAAGAAACTTCTTCAGCTCTGTTGGATGAGAAGTGAAAGGTCTTCAAAGGAAACATCTTCAAAGAAAAACCAAAAAGTCCAGTTGTCTCTTGAAAAAGCACCTTTGGGACAACCACAGTCTGGATGACTGAGAATCTTCCTAGACAAATAGCTACCATTATTATAAATTCATATAAAATTGATAATAGTATTTTAAAAAACTCAGATTATAGTATTGAGACATTATATCTAATAATGATACAACCTGGAATTAGTGTTCTTGTGTAAGGGAAGTAAAGCAGTCATATATTTTGGAAAAAGCACAATTTTGTGGTAGAACATGCAGAGTTGAGTCTTTTAAAAGAACGGAAAGCGTTCTTTTAAATGCGTATCATAGATGGACAGTTTGGGAGCCTGGCTCTGCCAGTTAGGTGTGGTAAAACAGTCATTTCCGGATTTCTGAAAACGGGAAAAACAGAATATGTGTTTGACACAACATGCGCCTAGCAATGAACCACAAATACAGTACTGTCAGACTTTTTTGAAGGGACGAGAGCAAGAATTGGAGTGAATTATAAAAAACGCGGAGCAACGTAATTCGAACTTTCGCAATAGTTTGACTTACCCACCGCCCTGTTTCCACTGCAACTAGTCGCAGGGAAGCCCTTACTTAAGCCTACTGTCAACCGAGGGATTCCTGATATTAGCCTTTATCGCCCGCCACCCATGCAGTTCCGCACCCTTATTCCTGGCGCCTTGGAGATTCATTCTTTGAAAGGAAGAATAAAATGGGTAGAAATTCCCTCTGCGATGTTTCGGAACTTCTTTTTCCATCTGGATCCCAGGATCTTAGTGCTCTTCTCTCTGTTTTCCAGAGTGCTGGGTAAGTAACTGGAAGGATTGGAGGGGATGAGGGAACTGTGTCGCTTAGACGGCCACTTACTCGACTGTTAGCCAGCCGGTCTCTGCTGCCTTCCCATCCTCCAAATAAAGGTTGTTCCGAAAAAAAGACGTCCCTGTTTCTCTTCCGTTCAAAAAATAATCTTCAAAATATAATCAGAGGAGAGAGTCAGTGATCACGATCACGATCATATAAAGATAGATAAGAGTGGAAAAGAAAAGTGAATGCAGTTTATGTTCTGTGAATATTAATATTAGTTCTGACCAGGCAATGGTGTGAACTTTCAGGACACCAAATGTAAATTTACCAACCTTGTTGCTATCAAATGTTACTTTTGATCTCATCCCATCTTTGTTTACATTTGCTCCTACTTGTTGTAAAATGCTTCTGCCTGGAACACAAATATTTTCAAGAAAAAAATAACAAAATGGTGTATAACTTGGAGTTATTTTGGATCTGTGAATCACTGTTTAAATACCCTAAACATAATTCAGTTAAAATTAATTGCATCTGCTGCAGTTCTGGATTCTGCACAGGCACATGAAAATTTCAAACATCATATGAGGAAACTGATAGTGAAATTTTCAGTGCTTTAATACCTTCATGTTACCCTAATGCATGTAAATTTTTGGAATACTGTGTATAGTTCTCATTGCTACATTTGGAAAAAAAGTGATAGAGATGAAAAGGGTATTCAAAATAAACGTTGAGATTCTTTCACTCTGAAAGAGAGTGACTGATTGGATCCATGATCAATGTGTCTAAAAATCACACTTGTTGGAGAGTGGTCAAGGAGAATTTTTCTTTTGCCTTGAATAGAGATTACAAATGAAGCTGATTAGAAAGACATTGAGAATAAACAAAAAATATTTTTTTACACAGTATATAATTAAGCTGTAAAATTCATTGCCACAAAATGTGGGTCTGTTAATTTGAATAACTTTAAAAAGGGACAAGATGAATTCCTGGAGGGTAGGTCTATGGTCAGCATCTCTTGGTTATAAGCCCCACAGAAGCATCTAAACTAAGATGAACCTTGTGCTGATTCAGGAGGGCTGTTGTAATGTTCTGATTAAACATTATCATATGTCCTGTAGCAAGATCAGGAGTAAGTTGGAAAAAAGTGCCTCATCAATTTGCAGAGATAATTTTTAAAAATGAAACTAGCCAGAGGTTATCTTCTGTCAAACTCTATGTATTTCAGAATATTTAGCAATATTAATAGGTCTGGAGAGTGAAAACAAGAACCCATCCCCTCTGAAGTGTTCTCCATTTAGATAGATGCTGAAAGAGTTGGTCCTAGCATGGTAGTTTTACTGCCTGTGCTCTAAATTTACTTTCCTGGTTTAGAATTATGCAAATATAAATACAGCTAGCTCAGATGAAACAAAACTTCATGGTATTCCAATTATCTTAAAGAGACATAACTTTAAGATATTCAGCCACTGTAGAAAAGATTTCCAAGTCCATGAAAGAGGGGAAGCATGAGAAAGAGACTGATAAATGCAAGTTGAGACAGAGAGTGGCTTTGGCAAGCTTTCAGGTTTCTGCTACAATACCGCAGAAATCCAAGTGGTTCTTGTTTCCTGAATTTGACTGCTTCAATGGGTTTGACAGCCAACTTTACAGGGCTGACATCTGATCTGAATGAGAAAGCAAGGATGCAGAGAAGTCTGATAAACCCCAATCTTGGAATGCTTGGAGTGCCTTTGTAATGTTTTTGGCTAAAAAAAAAAAACCTTAAAAGGGGGTATGATTTGGTAACCAAATGTCCATCTGTGGGGCATGGTTGGCCAGGTGGAATCTATGGCTGGAGGTTCTCATTCTTCCCATAAGGTCTGCCTCTCAAGGAGACAGTGGAAATTCTTTTATCAAAAATTCCACTAGGAGTAGACTAGTATTTAAAAGTACAACCTTCATTTCAGTAATAAGTTTGATGGGAGGGTGTGTCTGTTATTTCTGAATGTTTGTTAAATTCAAACTTACATCATTCATATAAGTTTACATCGTTTGCATACTTATGGCATGACACAAATAATGGAAATTGATGGAAATAAAATATCTTTAAGTAAATATTTTAGACACAAATATCTAGGATGCGGATTCTGGTACTATAATGATTAAAAAGATATACTGTCTTCCCTAATAGTTTTTCCTACTATTTCATATATCTATCTGAAAAGTTGCTGAAAATTAGTTCAAGCCACATATCTATTTCCAGAGTAATTTATATTTCATTAGGCAAATAGTTATTTGCCTAGAATGACTTAGTGTAGTGTTCCCCAGGCAGGGGTTCCTCCAGATATATACTATACACTTAAACTCACAAAATTTTCAGCAGTAGAGAAGTTTCACCAATTCTCAGTTGTGTTGCTTTTGGATTTTGGGAGCTGATTCTCAGAGCTAAAAGGATGGCTGACCTAGCAAACTTGGTTCAAATTTGAACATGGATTTTCAACAATGAGGCCTCTATACAATAAGCTGGATACATATTTAGGCATGTGAACCAAAGCTGGTGCAAGATTTCCCTGTTTCTCCTTGCACAAGCTACAAGAATGTATGGTAAACCTCAGAAATGTTTAAATAATAATGCAGAGTTTGCATCAGTTTGCATAGCACCATCTTTAAGGTACAAGCAGGTAAAGGAGTCCATGTGAATTTTATTCCACTAATCATAGCTGACTGTAGGGGGTGGTACTATGCCATTAAGCCAGTATCCAAAGATATTTGCCCAGTCATGTGCCAGCATGACATCCTGCTAGGCGTGCAGTGAAACTTGGAGTGCTGTTATCTTCCCATCAAAGTGGTACCTATTTATCCACTTGCATTTACATGCTTTTGAACTGCTAGGTTGGCAGGACTGTCTCTAAGAGCAGATAATTCATTATAAATTTTAATTCTTTTTTCCAAAGTTTATAGGTATGCACAACATGATACACAGAAAATACAAGTTCAGTTTATTTTTCTTCTTCCCTTTTTAATTTCCTTTTTTACCATAAATATTTTTACAATATTTTACAATGAATATTGTAATTGCTGGTGATTTTTTCATAGCTTGACTCATCAGTGATTGAGGTGCCTGGATATTGCTCTCTCTTTTTTGTTTCATTTTTTCTGTTGTTTCTATAAACAATACATAATCCCAGTCCTCTCAACTGTTTGCATCAAGAAATGAGTGCCACCGTTGATTAGGAGAATGAGGAAATCCGATGTTTGTATATGTTTATATGTATATATGGGGGTGGGGAAGAGGTTGAGCAGTTTACCCAAGAAGGGAAATGAGCAGATGGCTGATTTCCTAATCATTTCTTTGGTTCTTGACAAAACCTCAACATAAGTTGCAAGAAAGTGAGAGAACTGATGTTTTTCTAGCTCCAGTGACCATCCTGTTCCAAGTGTAATAAGTAGTTTAAGTAGTAAGGAACTTAAACACATGTAAGGATGGTATGAACACATGCAAGGAGGTGGACAGGTTTATGTTTTGGGGGTGAAGGTTGATTCTCTGAGCTTGTGGGTTGGTTTCCAAATGTTTTGTTACCAGGCTAGGTAACATATTCAGCAGAATTTAGGGGATGTCAGTATCCGCATTCTTCTGTTTATAAATGCTTTGGGTGTGGGCATGTCAAGTGAGGGTCTTGTGATGGGTCAGGAGTGAGTCATCAGTAAGAGTCTTATGATAGGGAGGTTGTCATCAGGTCAGGGTCATTGAGAAGTAAACTGCTGGTGGGGGCAGGAGTGGGCTTCAAAAATTTTAGCAACCGATTCTCTGTCCAGTTGCTGGGTGCATGTGAACATGGTGGGCATGGCCTAGTCAGCTTCCTGTATCATGGCGGGGGGCGTTTTCACCCTCCCCATGCTCTGGAGACTTTCTTCAAGCCTCCAGGGGGGTGAAAACAGCCTCCCTGGGCTCCAGAGGCCATCTGGAGGCTGGAAACGGGCCCATTTCCAGCCATCTTGAACTTCTGGCAGGCCTGTTTTTTGTCCTCCCCAAGCTCCGGAGGCTTTCCTCGAGCCTCCACAAGGACAAAAACAGCCTAACCAGGCTCCAGAGGCCCTCTAAAGGCTGGAAACGTGCCCATTTCTGGCCTTTTGAAACCTCGGGGAGGCCCGTTTTTTGCCTTCCCCTAGCCTCCACACAGGCCCTGCACTTAATCTGGGATCCAAAATGGGCCACGTGGAGACTCCTGGGACAGGTGGGATTTGCCAGTTCACTGAACCATCCATAAAGTTAGCTACCAGTTCGGTACCAGTTTGCCCAAACAAGGGTGAACCAGTAGCAGGCCATTCCTGGGTGGAAAGGAGTTGCGTGGGTTGGTTGATTATTTGACATCCTCATAACATCCTCTTTCCAATCCCAGGCAGAGGAGGATCTGATGTCAACAATCAGGATTCTTCGAGAGCATGGGTTCTCGATAAACCTGGACAAATGCCACCTAGTACCATCGACTCAGCTCTTGCATTTGGGGGCTATCATAGACACCTTGGCTGGCAGGTTTTTCTCTCATAGGAGCGTCGAGACAGTATCAGGGAAGTCACACACAGCTCCTGAGATTCTTTGCTTGATTCCCTGCACGGGGAGCAGAAGGGGTCAATGCTCTCCGATGCAGGTGGCCCCAGGGACTATTGTATGCCTCCCCCCTTCCCCTGATTCTGGGCCCAATCAGGAAAGTACTGATAGAGAGGGCGGAAGTTCTGTTGGTAGCCCCTTACTGGCTAAGGTGTCCTTGGTTCGCCGACCTGGTGGGCCTGTCAGTCGCCAGACCCTGGATAATTCCCCTGCAAAAGATCTCCCTCAGCCAGGGCCCGATCGAGCACCCAGATCCAGCCTGGTTTTGGTTGACCATCTGGCGCTTCAGCAGGGGATCCTGAAATGGGAGAAGTTTTCCACAAAGGTCATTCATACCATCCAGGCGGCCAGAAGACCTTCCATGACCAGGATATATAATGCAACGTGGAAGATTTTCTACAGTTGGTGCGCTAGTCACCAATTGTAACCCACTGTTGTTTCTGTTGCAAATGTATTAGAGTTCCTGCAGGATGGGTTGGATAGAGGTCTCACCCCCAATATCTTGAAGAGACAGGTGGCTGCCTTGGCCTCAGTGATTTCGGTCAAGGGCTCTACTACTCTGGCCCAACACCCTAGGGTGAAAGGCTTCCTTAGGGGACCCACGAATTTGAAGCCACCGGTGGTCCACTACTACCCCACCTGGGATTTGCCTAAGGTCCTGCAGGCACTGACTTCTCCCCCACTTGAACCCTTGCATAAAGTCAGCCTTTGGGTCGCAGGGTGACACCTTCCACAGTAGGTCGCTGGCTCAGAGCCTGCATTGCAAAGGCCTGTGAGTTACAGAGCCTTCCTGTACCCAGGAGAATCACTGCACACTCAACCAGAAGTGCAGCAACCACCACAGCCTGGGCAATGCAGGCATCGATTCTGGACATTTGTAGAGCTGCGACTTGGTCATCGGTGACCCCATTCATAAGACATTACAAAATTGACTCCTTTGCCTCAGCGGAGGCATCCTTTGGAAGATGAGTCCTCCAGGGTGTGCATGTAGAAGTGGGGACTTCCGACTAATCCAGCTCCCACCCATAGGACAGCCATCAGCCAGCTTTGGTATGTCCCAGCCTGGATTCTCCCTTCAGCTCAGTGGAGAAGGGGCGTTGGTCTTACCTGAACGCTTTTTCTCAGTGAGCCGAAGGGAGAATCCAGTCCCACCCTGTATTCTGTCTGGTCGGAATAGGGAGGAAATATCCCTTTTTTTTCACAGTATCAATGAATTGTCTGTTTGAAGACAAGGAGAAGCTGAATTTGCTTCAACGTCGTTCAGAACTGGGGACCATTACCAGGGGGGGTGTCCTCAGTTTTTTCAACTCGATCTGCAGAGCTAGGAGACTAGAGACTACCCAGCCTGGATTATCCCTTCGGCTCCCTGAGAAGAAGCATTCAGGTAGGACCAATGCCCCTTTTGCCATCATTTTGCTTAATGCTCCAGAAATATTTCTTCTTGTGAAGCACTTACATAGAATTTACAAGACAGAAATATGAGTTAAAATATCAAAACTGAGAAAAGCTATTTCCAAAACTCTTGGCCCTCAGAAATTGACCTACTGTAAGTATTGAGTATGTACATCTGTGTTTAAAAGAGAGAAAAAGAAGAAAAAAACAGTGAGATTGTGCTTGTCTCACAGTCTAGGTTAATAAAACTGAGACTTTATTTGATTAATACTGTTTTTGGGTTCACACACTGAACCATAAACTATATTGGCTTATAGTTGATTCATTTGTGGCTCTAATTATCATGCAAAATGAAGGTATCCATCATGGGATTCTGAATTTCTGACATTTTCCACCTGAAACATATACAAGTAAGAGAAAAAAAACCCTATAAGGTTAACAAGCCCGTATATCTTCACTTTTGTGTCAAAAATACCCTCTATCATTTCTTATTCATGTTGACTTTCATGTGAGTTTGTACAACATTCTCCCTGATGTTCCTCTGTAGTGTGTTCATAGTCTATGTTACGCAGTCCATTGTTACTTATTATACTTATTTATATTACCAAATCTCCAGAATTTAAACTGATCTCCCTGCTAAAATTAGAGTAAAAAATGTAACTTGTCTCCTTTATCATGTTCACAGAGAATTTAAGGTGATCTTTCATTTTAAAGAGAAATTATTTTGAGAAATCATTTTCAGCTAAATGATACATAGCAACATATTATGGGAATCGCTAGGGAGGAGCCTTTTTCACCCTCTTCCTGTTATCCAGACTTCCCAAGCTCTCCTTTCTCTTTGCTCTTGGGAAAGTAGCCCCTCCCTCTTGGGAATCCAGACTACATTCCACCACAACATGCAACAATTTGTTGCCCCTCATGTTGGTGACAAATCAGCCACCAATTATTGCTTGATGTTCCTGAATTTCCATTTCCATTTTAAATTTCATAGGCAGGTTTATAAATCACTGTAAATTGAATTTGGTTGTTCCCCCTGTTTCCAGCAATGGGTGGATTGTTTATGCTTCTCTGTATTGTTGGTGGCTTGCTTCTTCTATTCTTCACAGAGATATTTGGATCTTTTGAGAGTTGTACAAAGATAGGAGGTAAACTGTGCTGTCTTCTTTCTCTCTAATTTGCAGCTATTTAGTGGATATGTTGTCATATTAGCACCACTATTCTAGGTCACTTATCAATAGCACCCTCAGTATATTTTTATGCCTTTACATACATTATTTGCATAGGGTAGTCCTCAACTATTCATTTAGCAACCTTTTGAAGTTACAGCAGTACTGAAAAAAGTGACTTACAACCAGTCCTCATACTTACAACCATTGTAGCACCCCCATAGTCATCTGATCAAAATTTGGGCACTTGGCAACCAACATGTATTTATGATAGCTGCAGCATCCCAGGGTCATGTGATTGTCATTTGCAACTTCACCAGCTGGCTTCCAACAAGCAAAATCAATGGGGAAGCCAGATTCACTTAACAATCATGTGGTTCACTTAACAACTGCAGTAATTCATTTAGCAATCATTGAAAAAATGTCGTAAAATCAGGCACGATTCACTGAACAACCAGCTTGCTTAGCAATGAATATGGTCCCGATTGTGGATATAAGTCAGGGACCAGCTGTATCATGCAAAGTTGTGGCTTGTTTAAACATGATTATTAAATAAACCCACAATAGTTTAGGTTGCCTTCGAACAGGTTGGATTTGCACAACCCACTAAACCAAAGGCTTAGATCAATACAGTAATGCACTATTAGTGAAAAATGGTGCAAAAGAACCATGGAATGGTAAACATTTCTTAAGCTGAACCTTTCTTTAAGCTGATAGTACATAACCTTTCAGCAGTATCTATACTAAGCCATGGTGACATTAAAATGATGACACGTGTATCATGGTTCCATTGCTCAAAGTATAATTTGGTATTTCTGTCACAATATCTGATGCAAGTTGCATTATTTGAATTAAAACTTTTTGCACTTTTGTCATTCCGTACCACAATTTCCCAATCCTCTCCCTGCAGATCACTGTGAATATTTTCCCTTCCATATTAAAAAGAAACATTGAAACATTGTTATTATTGTTCTGGGTAAGTTTCCTGAAGTTGCATTGTTACCTGGATGCATAAGTCAATGTCTTGTTTCTAAATGTTGTGACTTGAATAAATTGTCAGTTTGGCACTATCAAATATAATTTAATGACTGTAATAGGATGCTTTAATGTCAGTGCAGAACATAATTTCAATAAGTAGCTAATCAAATACAAACAATGCACCATCAAGATATTTTGAAGTGTCCCTGGTTGTTTTCCTTTTAGATCTTGCTGAGCAAAGAAATTCTCTAATTTATAAACTTTTTTCCAAAGATTTCTAGAACAAGATGCCTTCTAATAAAGGTCCATTAGCTATTTTGCAGATACTTTTAATAGGGGTTACTAAATAATGTATGTTTATATTTCATTTGGGGCTGTCTAAAGCTGCAATTTGCTTTAATTGATAAGCATTACAAAATGTGACTGGAAATGACAATATGTCACTTGGCAGAGCTTTCTAATATGACACTCAAGTTTTTAATTGCATCTTTTCTATTGCTAGCTAGGAGTGGTAAAGAAAAATAAAATCTTCAAAGAACAGAGTGACAGGATTGGAAGAAACATCAGGTCTATCTAATTATTGATTCTGTAGTCTATGTTTAAAATATAATGGTGTTTTTATCAGTTACATTGTGGTATAATGAAGTAAAAGGAATCTTAAGCCATTTATTAAATTTGGTCTGTTGCTGGGCATGGAAATGGAATGGAACAATGTCTGGTTCCCAGTAAAATAAAAATGACTGCCTAATTGCTCACCCTGTTTCATCTATTAATTTGTTTAAACCCAGACTGCACAATAAATGCAGGTTTAAGTAGGGTTTTTAGGGGTGTAGGGTAGGGTGGAGTAGGGTTTTTAGGGGTGGGGATTTTAATTTGACAGCAGTATTAATTAATATTTCGTTTTAACATGTTTTAAT
>JANHFN010010274.1:8353-19708 GCA_032468175.1 Toxicocalamus goodenoughensis
ATCTCATGTATTCAAAACTATATTTATTCTTATACCTGTATCTTGTAAGCGATTGACAAATCAAATCAAATGTAAAATGTAAAAGTCATGTTCTGTGACTAGGGTTTAAGTCTATGTATCTTTTGTATTTGTTGACTTGTCCTGTGGGGAGTTGTCTATAGCAAGTTGGCTGTGATGAGAGGTCCTGAGGCGAGTTGGCCATGGCGAGTTGTCCTATTCTGACATGGCTGTGATGATTTTGCACATGGGCACACTTTCTTTTCACCTGTATGTCGAATCTTGGGAATTCTGAGTGAGGGAAAGAGGGTGTCTGCTTGAAAATGGCATGAATTTGAACTAAATAACCAAACCAACAGAACATGTTTGGCTTTTGTAGGACAATTACACCAGAACAGTGGGACCAATTCAGTCAATACAACAAGGATCGGGCAGAGACAGAAATGAAAGCCGCCACAGAATTGAGAGAGGCCATCGCTCTCACCATTGCGCAGGTTAATAATAGTTTGGCTTCTAGCTAACTTAACAACAAGCTAATTGTTTCAACCCCTTCATAATAATAATCAGAGCCCATTGATTAGCCATTAGGTCACATCAGAATACAACGGACAGAACCGTCATAAGACCATGTATAGCAGGGGTGTCCAACTCAAGGCCTGCAGGCCAGATCCGGCCCATGGGGTACTTAGATCTGGCCCATGGGGCTGCCCTGGAAAAGGGTGAAGGACTGGCCTATGGTGACTCTGCCAGCGAAAATGGAGCTTGGGAGCCCGATTTCATTGGTTGAGTGCTCGGGCTACCACAGGTACCCCCGACATGAGTGATGTTGAGCTGACCACCCCCACCATGCCCCCCCTGAGATCAAACACAACCCTGATGTGGCCCTCAATGAAATCGAGTTTGACACCCCTGAGGTACAGCAAAATAGAGTAAAAGGCATAAGTAAATGGAAACACAAATCATATGTCAGTGTCCTACCCCTGCAATTTACCCGATCAGATCCATACCTGCAGATCTCAGTTGTACCGTTTTGTTCAGATAAAGGGTCGTGTTGTAGATAACATTTGGGTTCTGATTAGACATGAAATGCAGGTAGTCCTCAACTTATGACCAGAATTGGGGACCAGAATTTCCATTGTTAACCAAGATACTTGAGCAGTGAGCTGCACCCAATTTTACAACCTTTTTTGGCCCCAGTTGTTAATTGAATTTCTGCAGCTGTTAATTGAATCACTTGGTTGTTAAGTGAACCTATTTTCCCTCATTGACTTTCCTTGCCTGAAACCAGCTGGGAAGGTCACAAATAGTGCGGTGACAATTTTAAATACATGGTACGAAGTGCCCAAGTTTTGTTCACATGACCAGGGGGATGCTATGCCTATAAACATGAGGAGCAGTTGCAAGTCACTTTTTTCAGTGCTGTTGTAGCTTGGAATGGTCCATGTATGAATGGTTGTAAGCTGAGGATTACCTATATGTTGTTTTAATATATGGATCCCCAATTTTTTTCAGTTAATACAGTATTTAGAGGGACACATACAGGATGTGAGAGGTCTTTAGTAAGTATCTACAAAACCCTGATATCCTGGACATAAATTGTTTCAACTTCTACCCTCAAAACAACACTATAGGGCACTGTACACCAGAACAACTAGACACAAGGAGAGTTTTTTCTCGAATGCGATGATTCTGCTAAACAACTAACTCCCACAACACTGTCAAATTACTTAGTGAGACTGTATTACTATTCTTCTTCTCATCCTTCCTATTACCTATTTCTTCCCACTTATGACCATAACTGTGTTGCTTGTATCTTTACAATTTATATTATTTTGTTTCCTAGTATGATTTGCTTATTAGTAACCTATGATTATCACTTAAGTGTTGTATCTTATGATTCTTGATGAATGTATTTTATTTTTTCCTATGTACACTAAGAGCATATGCACCAAAGACAAATTCCTTATGTGTCCAATCACACTTGGCCAATAAATTATTCTATTCTATTTATCAAGCTTGACTACTTTAATATGTGTGGACTTCAACTCCCAAAATCTCCCAGCCAGCATGAGTTGAAGTCTATGCATCTTAAAATTGCCAAGCTTCAGAAACACCAATCTAATCTGCAATCCAATCTCTCTTCCACCCTTTCTCTCTCTCTCCCTCCCTCCTTCCCCCTCTCTCTCTGTCTCTCTCCAATCCAGTTGGCATTCAAATAATATAGAAGCTATATCATCTATCTGTAATAGGAGCAATGTCTAAAGTTTAGGCTGTAGAGAGAGTCTTTTTCTTCATTTCATAAGCAGCATTGTCATTTAAAGATGAAATATTAAAACATCAACCTATGATAATAGAATGATATACTGAGCTGTGGGATTGTACAGCATTACATTATATATTTGGGATTCACCTTTAGAAGAACCAGAATAAGAGAATTTGAGAGAGACATTATAGAAACCTGTCTGAAAATTTCAGAAAATGTGCTACGGAGATGCATTATTGTATACTATTTGACAATTAGAAGGATTATGTTTTTGATCTGTTCTTGATGTGTGATTTTGATAATAACTGAATAATAATTGAAACTGAAAGACTTTGGGCCAGTCACTCTTTCTCAGCCCAGCCTACCTCACAAGGTTGTTGTTGTGGGGGAACACAGGATCTAAAGTAAATAAATAATATATATATATATATATAAATATTATCATTTGTACACTAGTTCTATCTATGGCTTGAGAAAGAATCCAGAAAAGGACAAATTACAGTGTGTGTGTGTGTGTGTGTGTATTTCTTTCTGAATTCTCCCCTATGTTTAAATGGATGTAGCATCATTCTGGCAGTCAATGCTTTAAAAAGAACAGTGGTAGGTATAGTGATATGTGCATTTAGGACATATATAATGCTTCATTTAAATGTGATAGCCCAGGTTGAAATTTCAATACATTGAATTATTTCAGCCAGTTCTCGTTCTCAGCCAAATTCATTTCACAGAACTGGTATGCCCTTGAAACATTGAAATTAAATGTGGATGTGGTAGGGAAAAAAAAACACCTCACCCAGCCCTAATGGTGCAAAGCAAGAGCTACCCATTTCTAATGTGTATTTACATACAAATTGCATCATTGCGACTTCCATCTTGACTTTCTGACCATACCAGATGGAGACCGCTGAGGACAAGCAAAATGGCTGTTCGGCCTAATAAGGAGAAGAATCTCTCACACTTCTTTAATTACAGTTTCTCTGTTGACCTGAGTGTTTTCTTTCTAGACCGACAATGAGTTAGAAGCTCAACGTGTGGCTACCGAATTTGCTTTCCGGAAGAGGATCCATGAACTGGAAAAAGCTCTTGATGAGCTGAGATGGCAAGAAAAGAATGTTAGTCTTCAGCTCGGGCAGGAGGCTCATCAAATTTGTAAAGAGATTCTTCAGAGTTTGCATGTATAGAGTGAATTGGGGTCAAGCTGAGGTTCTCCCAGGCTGGTAACATGGATTGACTTCAGGGAGATGTCCAGGGGACTAAACAAAATGTTGCTAATTCTCAGAATTTCCCATAACATTTCCTCTCCCTTCTTGACAGAATAATACAGGAAAGAGGGATGTCGAGTTTGGGAAGTTGCTACACTTCCAGTCCTTCTTTTCAACAGGAAGGGAGGAGATTCTTTTTGACTGGCCCATTCCCTTCCCCTATTATATGTGTCATATAATGTATGTGGGTAGAACAAGAGTAGAATAGAATAGAACAGAATAGAATAAACAGAGCTGGAAGGAAGACCTCGGAGGTCTTCTAGTCCAACCCACTGCCTAGGCAGGAAACCCTATACCAGCGTTGGTGAACCTTTTTGGCACCCAGTGCCGAAATGGGAGCATGCGTGGGGGGGAGGAGGGGCAGTGCCAGAAACCAGAAGAGCAGCTCCCTGGCGTGCATGTGTGCATTGGGAAGCTGAGCTTCTGGTTTCCGGTGCTTGTATGCGCACCGGCCACCTGGTCTTCTGGTTTTTGCCGCACATGCATGTGCAAAGACCAGCTGGCCAGCACACATGTGCACGCCGGAAACCAGAAGCTCAGCTTTCCAGTGTGTGCATGTGTGCATTGGGAAGCTGCTCTTCTGGTTTCCGGTGCTTCTGCATGTGCAAAGATCAGCTGGCATGTGTGCTGTAACCTGGAAGAGCAACGGGTGACAGTTAGTGTGACCAGAGTGTGCCACTTCTGGGATGTGTGCCATAGATTTGCCATCACGGCCTTATACCATTTCCGACAAATGGTTATCTAATCTCTTCTTAAAAACTTCCCAAGCACCACAACCTTTGGAAGCAAGTTGTCCCACTGATTAATTGTTCTAACCGTCAAGAAATTTCTCCTTAGTTCTAGGTTGCTTCTGTCCTTGATTAATTTTCACCACATATACGTAATTTTGTATGTATTTATTTTGTCATATTCATGTAGTGTATATTGGAGGTGGTGACCCTTTGAGAGCTATACGCAATGAAATTTCATTTTAATGTATACCTATTAGTATGTATTTAAAGTGACAATAAATGTTATAAGTCTAAGTGTGACAACTTCTAGGACAAGAAGTTTCAAAGTTCCAGACAGGGATTAACAAGTTATGAGGACTCGTGCTACTTAAGATTCAATATATTGTGCAAATACAGAAAAAGGGCTATATCAGTAAACTCTTTGGTAAGCAAAGATCTCAGCATGATTATGAATAAATAAAAAATCATCAAATGAATGAAATAATCAAATTCTGAACAAGAACTCAAAAGTGACTGAGAAAAGCTACATTGATTCTTATGGACTTCTGCTCCTTGCTCAGTTGCTCTCCTGCCAACATCATCATAACTTTCCCTCCCTATCAGTCATCTCCAACTATAAAACAATAATATAACGAATTTCCCCAGTTCCTTCACAAAGTAACTTTGAGTAGTGGAGTTTATGCTTGCACTCTCTGCTGTTAATGAGAGAACATCAGAAACCACACTTCCTTCTTAAAAAAAGTTGTCCTCCAGAATGTCCCCAAAGTGCCTTTTCAAGGGGCAATTGAAGCTTCTTGGATGAGAAGTAAAACATCTTCAAAGAAAAATCAGAAAGTCCAGGTGCCTCTTGAAAAGGTACCTTTGGGACAACCATGACCAGGAGACCAAGAATCTTCATAGACCTATTCAGAGGTCTGAATATCAACTCCCAGAATTCCCCAGCCACCTGTTGAGAATTCTGGGACTTGAAGTGTCTGCCTACTCATATTGAGGAAGACTGCCATTGGCAGAGCTCCAGGGGTCGTACTTTATATACGTAGCACTAGTTTCTCCTCAAGTCTGGCCCAGATCTTTCTTGGTTCTACCATAGGAGCTCCTGCTGCATGCAAAATTCACCCTAACATGAGCTGTAACCCCGTTCCTATACCTGCCTTTTACGTGGAGTTGGCAGCATTTTTGAATCGCCAAGAAAAATACCAGGGAATTGGTCACCCATGTTTTCTACACTCTTTCCGTATGGTGTTTCTGAAAACAAACCATGGTTTTGTCTCTTGCAGACACTGGAAGAAATTGCTGAGATGGAGGAGGACATTCGACGTCTGGAGGAAGATCTCCAGAAGAAAATGGCCAATCTGAAATTGGCTCACACTCGCTTAGAGACTCGGACTTACCGTCCCAACATGGAGCTTTGCCGTGACCAGGTACAGAATGCTTTTAAGAGTAGAAGGGCAACAGTGGGGATCAGAACTAACAATTGCACTGGGTCTCTGATTCTGCATGAAAGTGGAGAGAAAACATAACACTTCCATGAAAGAGAGGTAGATACCGATAGAAGAGACTGTTTGTAGCTCAGGTTTGAATTGTGGGGTCCTTAGTGCTTTCTGAGCTGGGTTGTTTTCTTGAGGTGCACTGATGATGTTACCTAGTTTGGTAATGAAATGTCTGCAATAAACCAATCCAGCTCAGAGAGCACCAAGGGCTTCACAGGGGCTTTTGTAGAGGATTCTAATGTGGATGAATCTTAGCGTCCACTTACTTTAGATGCAAGAAGATTGAGTGTGGCTATTCTCTGTACAAGTAATCTTCACTTAATAATCGGTTGTTTAATAACTGTTTGAAGTTATAGTGGCCAAGGAACAGGTACTTTATGGCCCATGAAGCACCCCTGGCCATTGTAAGTGTTCATACTGCCCCCCCCCCCCCATGGTCATGTGATGTCAGGTGGGTTAGCTTTCTGACTGGTCAGTGTTCTGTGGTCACATGATTATGTTTTGTGATGTTTTCTGCCGCCTTCTGGCATTTTTGCCATTTTGTGGAGGAAAAACATCCACTCAGATAAATGGATTCACTTAATGACTGCCACAAAAAAGGCTGTAAAATTACTTCCAGTCATGTGGCCACCTTGACATATGACTGCAATTTAGGGCAAAGACTACTTGCAGAACGCAATTTTTTATAGCAGGAGGTGGTAATATGGAAAGAGTTATACTTCTCTGATCAGTCTGGCCTTTGCTATTTCTGAACCCTAAATTGCTTGCTTTCTGTCTCCTTAACTCTAGGCTCAACATGGATTAACAGATGAAGTTCATCAACTAGAAGGCACAATAGCTGCATTAAAGCAAAAAATGGCGCAATCACAGTAAGTTGAAGTTAGTTCTTGTTGCACCTTAGGTACAAAGCCAGCTTGGTGACTTTGGGTTAGTCACTCATTCTCGTCCCAAAGAAGAAGTTAATGGCAAGCCACTTCTGAAATCTTGCCAAAATAATTGCAAGGACCTGTCTATGCAGTCATGAGAAATAAAAAGCTGACTCAAAGGAATCAAATAAATCAATCAATCCTATGGATATTCGTGTATACACCCATTCGCGCATAAGCCAACCTTCGAATTTTTAACCAAAATACCGTGAAAATTGCCCCACCTGCAGATAAGCCAATGGTGAAAATTAAAACATGAAAATGTTGAGGACTGTATTATATGCATATTGTGGTATTTTGGTTAAATTCAAGGCTCAGGTTATCCATGCATGGGTTTATCCACAAGCGCAAATGGTAAGTATAATTAATTTGATGGATTTTAACAATTTTGCATGCAACATACTTTAAAAACACAGAGAACCCCTATTGTTTATGTAGCTGCAAACACATAGGAATTTTAGGGCCATAGTACGAAGGTTGTGTAAGGGTAGTGATCTGGGAGAGTGATTAAAACATCAGCTGAAACGAAGTCATGACAGATCTATAATGGTATCAATTCAAAGCCAATTAAATATTATTTTGGCTTTAGCTTCCAAAATAGGGGAGGACTGTGATTTTGGGATTTGGCTTATGTCATGCTAAAATTTATATCACATGTGACTTTGTCTTGTTTTTGTAATGTAGTAGGATAAAAGGTATGTAAGCTGTCCTTCTGTTTTTCCTCAGGACTGTTCAGCAAGCTGCCAATACTTTTTTGGGAGCTTGATCTGTACTGTAATTATTTGCGTGCTTAATAAATTTATGTTGTGTCTTCAAAGTGATTTGGTGGCTTTAGATGATTCAGGTTTTAGCCACAACATGGCCAAAGCTCAACAAAAGGAAGGGAGGAGGCTGAGGGCCTCAAAGCAGACTAGATTATGTAAACTAAGTCAGTGAGATTGGGGGATTTGGATTTTATTTCTACTTTATTTTTCAACTGTGATACAGTTAAGGATTTTAGTGCAGTCTTTGTGCATTTCTTCTCAGCATGGTAGGAAGTTGTGAGTTCAGGAGATGCCTAAGGCTGCAAAAAAGAATAGGTGTGGGCTGTCTGTGACCCTGCGGCTGCCAGTTGCCCACCTCTGCAATAATTACCTGCGAAATAATTCAATCTGATTGCAAATCGAATCAATAAATATCATGTTTTTATGGTTGTAGGCCACCTAGAGGTTTCTTTAGGTGAGTTGGGTGATATAAAAGTTAAACAAACAAATAAATAAGCAAGCAAGCAAGTAAGCAGGCATATGGCATTATTACAATAACCACAAGACCACAATGCTATTGCCGAGCCGTAGTTTGGCTTGCCAAGGTACAGGACACGCTTGCATGCTTCCAAGGTCCACCACATCTGATACAATATTTATCAAGCTTGATTACTTTAATATGTCTGTTCTTCAACTCCCAGAATCCCCCAGCCAGCATGAGCTGAAGTCTATGCATCTTAGGCGAGCTAGCTTTGCACCAGAAAGGAAGATGAGCAGTTCTTCCTGCACTGTCAACCAAGGCCCCATCCCTTCCCAGAGCTGCCTCACAAATGGGCACTGTAAGCAAGAAGGTTCAGAGCTGTCAGGAGACTGCCTGCCTGCACAGAACACTAGCTTGTCTCCTTACCAATAAAGTGGTACATATTTATCTACTTGCATAGAACATGTTTTCGAACTATTAGATGGACAGTAACCAGGGAGAGTTGTGGGAGCTAACCCTGCCACACAGTCCTAGGACTCAAACCACCAGACCAGAAACCATCCCGTGTCATAAAGCCACTGAGTCACCATGCCTCAAACAAACAAATGAACAAATAAATAATTTCATTTGGTCTAATGCAGCAGTCACCAAACGGTGGGCTGCGGCCCACTGGTGGTCTGCAAGAAAATTTTGGTGGTCTGCAGAGAAATGTCATCCCCAGAGCACCCCCTGAAGCAATTAATCCAGGCTGTGTAGGAGCACAAGGCTGCGCTGCCCACATGCCCCGCTCACTCCTTACCTGGCAAACTTGACTGCTAAGTTGCTATTTTTCCTTTCCCCCTCCGACTATCAGCTGTTCTGCTGTGCCAGGAGAGTTAGATTAGCTAGAAAGCAGGAAATCATTGGATTTCTTGCTTCCTAGCTAATCTTTAGCTGAGCCAAACCTTCCTTAGGACTGAAGCAGTGCAGACTGAGCTAGCCAATGGCAGAAACACAGATCTCTAAGTGAATCTGTGAGCAACTCAATCTGCCTGCCTGCTCTGCTTGATTTTGGGTAAAAGTTGCTTTTTTAAAAAATAAAAAATTCAGTATTTACATACATGGTGTGATGTGAGTTAATTTTATGAGTTTGCTTGCAAGCAAATTTTATGTGACTGACTCAGGTAGGCGATGGCAGAAGCACAGATCTCTTGAGTGAATCTGTGATTCTGTGAGCAACTCAATCTGCCTGCCTACTTTGCCTGCTTTTGGGTAAAAGTTGCTTTTTTTAAATAAAAAATTCAATATTTACATAAATATTTATAATATTTACATACAAGCCATGACCACCAAGCCACATCCAAAAATTCGTCCACGCCCACAGAACAGGTTAGTGATACCCGGGATTTAAAATTATGAGTTTGGTGATCCCTGAGGTCCAAAAGGTTGGCAACCCCTGGTCTAACCTATTTTGAGAGATGTATAAAAGCTGGTCGTAATATCTCTAGATTCATGGTAAACAATAGCTAGCAGTGTGTTCACAGACATCATGTTGGCTTCATGGAACTGTATTAGTAAAATGGTTATCAGCTGGGAAATGAGATTATGAAAAATAAAATTCTGGTCCCATCATACTTTTCTCTTTAAGGGGAAGTGCTTTTTGGTGGTGGTAGAAAGGGATGATCTTTCAATATCAGTTGGGAAATCGTGTTGTTCCCTCCCTTTATTAGTTTCAGATGTTCCCTGTTTCCATCCCTTGGCAATAAATGTTAGAATAAGATTGAAGTGGGAAGATTTGCAATTTTTAGTTCACCTGGAATGAAGCGGCAATCATCTTCTCTTTATTTTTGCAGGGATGCTCTGGATGCCCTTTATAAGCACCTGTATCGCATCCAGGCAGATATTTCTTACAAGATGAACTCTCTGATGCTGGATAACAAATGCATGGATGGCAGGCATAAGCTGATGGTTCCGGCCGAGAAATTTGTGCCAGAGGTGGACACTTTCAACCGCACAACCAACCGTACTCTCTCACCCCTCAAGAGCCGGCAACTGGAGCTGGCCTAGGATACCTGAGAACATTGTAGACCTTTTCAGGATTGACTTCTAGCCAAGCCAGGCTACGGTCTGCGTTGGGTTAGAATGACTCAAGTCATTTTCTCCTTGACCCTTCCCAGAGTTGTGTATTTGCCCTTTATTTGATTCTCACAGCTTTGGTATATTGCAAGAAAAAAAGTGGGATAACTAATTAAAAAAGCTGCCCTTGGTGTTTGTCAAGCCATTAAGATTCACAAGTGGTTTTTGATGCTACGATATTTTTGACAAGCTTGCTTCAACTTGTTCACGGCTAGACCTTTCATCAGTGCCAGGTGCTGGAGAAAAATCTGTAGGAGGGAACTCCTGGATTTCCACGCTATTTAAGAGTTTTCTCTCCCTTCTAAAGATGAGGTTAATTTTGTCTACTTAAGCAGGATACTGAAGTACTTCAGTCTCCAAATTTTATGATGAGTTTGCAAAAAAGCTCCAGTGCACATGATCACAGAGATCTGGGTTGAAGTGGCTGGCTGGAATTAGGAAATAAATTAATTCATGTAAATCTGTCAAGGGAAAGTAAGGAGGAAGGAAACACTTTATGAGGTAAGAATACACTGGAGTTTGACAGTTATGCAAACAGAATACTAAACCTCCCATCCCAGTGATCAACCCAGATTGGATCTTGTTGTGCAAATAATCCAGAAAGATCACATAAAGCTCAAAACGCTGAAAAGTACAGGTAGGCCTTGACTTACGACCATAACTGAGCTCAAAAATTATGTTGCCAAGTGAGTTTTGTCCCATTTCACAACTTTTCTAGCCACAGTTGTTAAGTGAATCATTGCAGTTATTAATAACCAGGTTAAGTAAATCTGGCTCCCCCATTGACTTGGATTATCCGACGGTTGCAAAAGGTGTTCACACGTGACCTAGGGACACTGCAACCCTCACCAATATGAACCAATTGCCAAGCATCCCAATTTTGCTGCTGTGACCATGAGGATGCTGCAATGGTCGTAGGTGTGAAAAATGGTCCTGTCACTTTTTTCAGTGATGTTATAACTTTGAACTGTCACTAAATCAAGGACTAATAATTTCAGTAGTAATAATTATAATAATTGTAATTTATACAATTATAATGATAAGGACAAAAAGGAGTTGTCTTCTGACTCTGGAAGATACTGGAAAAGATAATAAAAAAACAGATCTGCCAACATCTAGAAACAAGTAAAGTAATAGCATGGGTTTGTTAAGAATAGATCATGCCAAACCAATCTTATTTCATTCTTCAACACAGTGACTAAACTAGACCAGCAAAATACCGTGGACATAATATATTTAGATTTCAGCAAAGCATTCGACAAAGTAGACTACAACCTACTTCTTAGTAAGCTAGAAAAAAGTGGAATAGATAGCACCACCACTAGATGGACTCGCAACTGGCTGGCA
>JANHFN010010275.1:1114-20574 GCA_032468175.1 Toxicocalamus goodenoughensis
CTCCCAGAGTCCCTCAGCCAGCTGGCTGAGGAACTCTGGGAGTTGAAGTCCACAAGTCTTAACTGAGTCAAACCGTAGTCCAAAATTCGGAAGAAGTGCAATTAGGAAGCACAATTACCCAATCTCCTTTACCGGGTGGTTACTAAGTTTAGATAATTTAGTAACCACCATGCAAAGGAGACGAGCAATTTAGATTATTTAATAACCATCGGTAAAGGAGACTCTTAATTGTGTTTCCTAATGCACTTATTGAGAACTTTGGGTGTCAATTACGGCTTAACTATGTAGTGCACGCTAGCCTAGGTGTTAGTTAGAGATCAGTGTCTAGTTGTTCAGTCACTAAGTTGTGACTGACTATTTGTGACCCCACGAACCATAGTATGTCAGCCCCCCTCCATTGTCTCCCTGAGTTTACTCAAATTCATGTTCATTGTGTCGATGATACTAGCTGTGGTCTATCATATTTTACAAACCTTGATTGTGAAGAGGATGCCTGGTTTGGGTTGAAAACAGAGGAGTAAGTGCTGCTTTCAAGAACATTGCTCTTTTTCAGTGTAGCTGCAATAGAGGTTGCCTTCTCTGGAAGTGACCCAACCATAATCATGATTGCAACACAATTAAGACAGAAGGGCTGTTTCACTCGTGGTAAAATCCATTTTACATGTTTGCACAGCTCAAGATATGATCAAGCATGCAGTATTTTTTAGTATACAAGATCAAGTTTACAGTGTGTTTGCATTTCACAGATCAAGTTAGGAAAAATAACATCTTCCAAAGGAAGCTTTGCTGTTTAATAAAATATTTTAAAGATAATTCCAACTCCTATAGAATTGGGAACAATTTTTTCAAACTTGCTGAGTAATGACTTTTGCTCCCAGGGAATCTGATAGAAAAAAAATGGCATCCTGATTCACAATGACAGTTGTGTCATTTGGGATATCCAAATGACAGTTAAACATGTTACAGTATTCATAGATTCAAAAATGAGCATTGTACACTATCTATTTCATAGGGCATGAAGCACTGATGGTGCATAAACAAGAGAATTTTCCTGGAAAAGCACTTGCTTTACATTGAATGCTAATGACTGGCACATTTGTATTCTTGTTTTTGGCTGCAACATAATGGTCTGAAGGAGCCTTTCCCACCAGCAGCTTCTAATATGTTGAAGACAGCCAAGACTGGAAGTATCTAAAGGACAATAGATAGACTAAATATTTCACATTCTCTACTGTATTATATATTCAGTGCTAAGGTCCATAAATGTTTTCCATTGATAAATTTTGCTTAGGTGTAGAAATTTTTCCAATCTAGTTAGTTCTAATTCCTATTATCCCATCATTGATAATTGAACTGAGGTTAAGGCATACCCTGAGCAATAACTGAAGAAATATATAAGTGGCTTAGAACTTATGATTTTTTAAAATCAAAACTTTGTTCTGTTTTTGAAACAGGTAGACTGGGATCTTACTCTTCTGGAGATCCCTGCTCAAACAAAGTTTCCCTACATAGTAACTAATCTCACTGGTGGACCAAGACCATTTTCTCCTTATGAAGAAAATTACAAAAAAACAGTGCTGAAGGTATTTTGTTTCCAAAGCATTGTATTTTCCTGCCTGATGGTAAGTAGCTTTAAGTGAAAAAAAAATCTCTTTCTAGGGAGGTGTAATTGCGGGACAATTGACAAAAGTTGGCATGCAGCAAATGTTCACCCTGGGGGAACGGCTAAGGAAATGTTATATTGAGGAGACCAATTTCCTGTCATCATCCTACAAATCTTCTGAGGTCTTGTAAGTTAGTATTTAGTATATTTTATGTAGTATGTCCTAATATTGAGGAAAATGCAAAACTTGGTTTTCTCCAAAATATCCCTCGGAGGTGGGCTAGTCTAAAAAAAATTTGATTAGTTCAGTCACCCAATGAACTTCCATTGTTGAGGATGGAACAGAACTTGTATCTCTGTCCCTCATAATTCAGCATCTTAACCTTTATACCATATTTGATTTCAAGAGTCTTGTAATAGTCATCCATAACGTTTGTAGGAGCATGTTGGAAGCAATGGCTATCTCTGTTTCATTTCATTGGCTACCTTATATCTTTCAGAGTCCGTTCCACTAATATTATTCGGAATCTGGAATCCGCACGATGTTTGTTAGCTGGGCTGTTCCAACAACAAAAAGGTTAGCAGTGGAAGCTTTTTACTACTATGTTTTCTGTTCTGCTTCATATCATGTCTGCCATCATGGATTCCTACCTATTTTATCTAAGTGGATAACCCCATAAATAACTAGTTAAAATTCTACCATAAAATGAGGTGTAAAAAATACCTAAATCCATTATCCAAAACCTCACTAAAAAGGCAGGCCAATAAATTCCAGATTCTGTGTGGAACAGATGAAAGTTCTGGGATCCAAGATGTTGGAGTATTTATAGGTTACCAAGAAGTAAATCTCCTTTTGGCTTAACGCTTGTAAGATGTTAGTCATGAAATTATAGAGAAAGGTAGTCGCCTCTGAGCTTAGATTTGATTTGGTATCACCAGTATTTATAATAGTTAAAGATTTTGATTTAACACATCAAAGCATATGTGATGTAAATTAATTTACAAAAAAATCTTACTATGAGCTGATAAGTGCAAGAGTTGAATATCTCTGGTAAATATCTGACAATATATGTTAATATGGGATTTTATTTGGCATTTAGTACAATGGGTCCTTTTAGTTTGCAGCCATGATATATCATTAACTTAAAAAGTAATGTAGCTAGGAATTGAGGCATGTAGACTTCAAGGAGTAGGAACAGTTCTTTACTGGGGTTGTTTAAATAGTAGTAAAATGGATAGGATACTACAAATACTTAAAAATCAAAATGTAGTTCAGGTGATTTTATATTTCAGAATGCAAGAAATCTTAGTATGAATCTTTTACATATTTGATATTACAATTTGTGAAAGAGCAATTTTTCTTAATTACTCAGGAGCTGTTACCATTGTCACAGATAATGCAGAGTCTGAAATCCTTTATCCCAATCCAGGGAATTGCCAACAACTTAAACGTATGCATAGGTGAGTTGCTAGTATATTTTTGGTTGATGTCATTGAATATTTAATATGTATAGAATACACTGTGGTGTGCCAAAAAGCAGTTTATAATAGCTTTGTATAAAGCAGCCAATTAGGTTTCTAATTTGGATTTCTGAACAGAATAATTGTAATGTATGCAGGAGGGCTCCAGGTTGATAACAACTGATGTAAGACAGCTTCATTATCAAAACAGCATGCATTCTCCTAAATTCATTGGTTATGCTTTTGGGAATAATAGTTAAATTTGGCTTGTTGTGTACAGTTGATGTTCAGAGAATGTGGCCATGCTCCAAGTTTATGTATGGAGCAAGTTCTACCTTGCCTTTTTTCACTATAATTATAGGATAAGTGTAGGTAGCTATGAAAGCTTTCAGCAAATGGTTGTAATAATTATTGTGAGAGTCTCAGACTTCTGTAGTAAGAACAACTGCAAAATGCTCATGCAAAATAGAAAAAGGCTCATTAGCTATTCAGATCATAGCTGTATTTCACGACCTACTAAACCTCCCAGGAAGCAATTATAAACCGCCTCACGCATAATCCATATGCAGTTTAGAAAATGAATAAAATTATTTTATAAGATTCCCTGGAGTTGAAATGAAAAAAAAAGTAAAAATATGGTATCTAACAGTGAATACTCAATCATATGCTGTGCTGATATTTAAAGAAAGGTATTTAGTTCTTGGATCCTTCAATGGTAGCTACTAGGTTCCATGTGTCATGAGATCTATTTTTCCATATACATAGAATCCAAATTAAATGAGAACTAGGATACAACTCTATTTTCAGGAATGCCTCTGGCCTGTGTACTTAATCCAGGGAATTTCTTGGGGAGAAAAAAAATAATATAGAAGGCTGCTGCTCAATGTTAAATTTTAAAGTATCCCTAGTCATTCACACAAAAGCAAAAGTGAGATGGAATGCTAATGAGTGTCCTGCACAGTTGTAAAAAGTTTCACTCATATATCACCTAATAAAATAGTTGTATTCTTATGGACATAGATGGCCCTTTTTATGAGTGCTATAATCTACATTCAAAATCTATGCTTAAGAAAAGTGAGGATAAATGAAGCTGTTGTACTAAAAAGGAAAGAATTATAATGTAAGTTTCATTTCTGCCATTCTTGATAATATCCATATAGTGATTGTAGCCTATATTCAAGTAGCAGCTACCCTCCTGACTACCTGCATCCCCTCTTTCACCTGACAGCTGGCACTTAACACCTGGGACTTGCCACTTTCCTACTGACTTTGGTTGTCGCAAGCCAATATGAAACTGCACAGAGGTGCTCAATGACCCACAGTCTTCACTTAACAACAGCAATAAGTTTGGCAGGGATTGCCATCACAATGTGAGGATGTCAGGCAATGTCACACTTTAGAATTTACATCATTTCGCGATGGAAATTCCAGTCCCAATTGCCTTTGTAATTCAAGGACTACCTGTAGTTGTATGGATAGATCTTGAAGATTCTGGTATTTTCTTTAAATGTTGCAAACATGAAAGAATATAAGTAGAAATTTAGTTAAACATCTGCGTAAATGAGCTCTTGCTTTTTGAAATTGATTTTGAATTTAGTATCTTCTATAACTAACTGTGTTTTGAAAATGATGCAGAAAGGGTAGTTCAGAACTTGACTTAAAGTAGTTGCGTCTTACTGCAAAAAGAAAAAAAGAATTCACTGAAGTTTAAGCCTAAATAGGTTTATACTTAGTTTCTGCAACATGCAGAATGATGCCTTCAGCTTCTGAATTTCACATTGCTGTACTGTTTATTTTTGAGAGATGCAAGCATAAAAACATAAAAAATACATCTACTGTTGATTTTTCTGATCTACAAAGCAAAAATTAAGAAGCACCTGAAGCATTTTGTTTTCCTTGACAGAGATGGATGGGCGAGTGTGAATTTGCTTGAAGACCACTTAGAAGATCTGAAAAACATTAAACAAAAGTTGGGCATTAGTAACGAGCAAAAAGTAGACTTCATTCTTCTCCTTGACAACATTTTTGCAGAACAGGTAAACTTCCTGTTTTCTTCAACTATTAATGATGTACAATGATGAAATACACAAAATACATTCTTTTGCAAGTCTGAACTTAATCTTTTTATTCTCTAACCAGCTGTACCTTGCCTAAATGCTTGATCGCATCTGTTGCTCTTTCTCTCTTCATCCCACGTATTTTCATTATTTTTGCATAAAACTTTATTATCTCTTTTATTCATTCAACATGAAACTCAGTCAACTGAACATTTAAAAATGTATCATAAATACCAGTGACTGGTGCTAATGGTTGATACGGGTTGTTATTATTAAATGTACCTCTTTGTAAATGCTGAATTTCTCCAGCTAAAGTCATTTATCTGTTTCAATTCCCATAATCTTTGGTCTCAATATTTACAGGAATTAAACATAGATGGCAACACAGCAGCAAGGGGAACATTTGGACCAGCTTTTTCCTAGTATAATACAGGACCAAATAATGTGTATTCAGTTCACATTTGTAATTAATATGAATTAGACCTTTGTGTAAGATTAAAATAACCCTTTTAAAATTCAAATTCTATTTCTCTGTATTTAAGGCTTACTTTTTATGTTGATTTCTTGACAAAATCTTTGAATGATAGATTTGGAGGTCAGCTGATCTATATTAAAGTCGGAATGTAGGAAATGACTCAGACTTTTGTAACATTTCCATAAATTGGAAATAATACCAGAACACGCATTGCACATTTTATTATGCAGCAAAGATAAGTTGTTTTTCAAGGAATCTTGGCATGCTATGAATGGCATTTATCACTGGAAAGTCAAAGTTCCTTGCAACATATCCTACACAAATTTCTAGACTTTTCAAGTTTTGTTCTTGTCTAGCATTTTTCTATTTTTGAATACTACGGTTTTAATTTATATCTGGATTCCTGACAATAATTCATTTTGCTATCGCTTAAAATTTATGTCAAAATTACGATTATCAATCTCCAGACATCAAGTAAAAATGCAGGTGTATGTCCATGCTAGTGATCTAAGCTTAGATGTCATTCTTAGACCTGTATTTTACTTAATTTACACACTGTTATCTTTTCAGGCACATAACCTACCAAGTCACCCTGTTTTGAAGAATTCTATGCAACTAATTGAGCAGAGAGCTGTTGACTCATTCTTTTATATTACAAAAGGCAATTCAAGGTGAGCACGGAATGGCTGTGTGGCAGCATCTGTTTGATACTAATAACTTTAAATGAAGAAGTACTTTAGAAATGTTTTAGGATCTCTTACCTGTTAAACCAGTTATGTAGAACTTATAAAGAGGCTATATATTCAAGAGTTATTTTGAAATATCTTTCTTTCCCATAGGAAGATTCTTCAGATGTCTGTTGGTCCTCTCCTGAATGCCATAGAGGACAACATTAAGAAAGCAATAGAGCCTCCCTCTTCTGATATTACGACCAGGTATGTACTTATTAGTAGATATTAGTCTTCTTGTCTTCACTTGCAACAGAACACATAATTGAGAAGTATTCAATGATTACTGTTTCTCTGGGCATAACTTGCTTATAAAAATCTGTACATGTGGACCCTATATGCAATTGATAAAGACCGGACCAGACAGTATAAAGTTTATAATTATAAAGGTTTACATGTCGTATGTGTTATCTGTACCTAAATTCTGCACTGGGAAATACTAGTCTTAGTCCAAAGCATCTTGAATAGGCAAGACATTTGTATATTTTATTTATATTGAATAGTTCTGTAATCATAGTCCACTCTAGCAATTCAGAAAAATGTTTTAAAAACCTGAATGATGAGACTGTGATGACTAATTACCACTAATGGGTTAGGGAAAGTAAAAGAGAAAGTTGGGATTGCTTAGTAGGATGGAGAAGGGACAATCATTAGACAATTGCTATTAGATTATTATTTAGGTCCTACATGTTCAATACTATTTTTGCCTGCCTGCACAGCTATCCTTTTAAAAACCTATTTTTGGACAGTTGACTGCAAGGCTTATTTAAGAGGAAATCTTTCACCCTTCTGACTGTATGTTTGGAAGAAGAAAAGGATCATAGGTTTCCTAACATAGCCACACAATTCCCATGGATTTGGTCTTTTTTGCTTGTTTGTTTGTTCTAGTTTTGTTACTGGAAATTTTATGCTAGAATGAACATTCATGTGTAATAGACAAATTCCTTGTGTGTCCAATCACACTTGGCCAATAAAGAACTCTATTCCATTCTACTCTACTCCTCTCCTCTACTAGAGGCTTTCTGTATTACATAGATGTAAAGAAAATGGTTAAACATTGGAAAACGCTAATGATTAACTTTGGGTTAAAAGAAACTTTTGTTACATAAGGAATGCAAGCAAGATTTAGTGAGAACCACAACAATTTTAATATGTTGGACTTGTCTTTACATGCTTTAAATCGCTTGAATTATTTTTAATATAGATTATATGAATGCCTTTCAAACTAGTTACCATGACACACTTGAATATTTCTGCTCTTCATTTAATCCAGCCACTTCTGCTTGTGTGAAATCATGTTATTTATAGAGCGTCTATCTTGTTCAAATGGAACTACCTCACTAAATTGCTTTGAGAATGAAATCCTTGCAAAAGGATACTATATTTTGTTTTAAAATTAGTTCACTGTTCATCAAAACTAATCCTAAATGGAATGAATGCAATAATTCAATAATAAAAAATAGTTACTTATACATTGAATGTGTTGACTTAGGGAGTATGTTATGCTCATTTTGCATTCAGGAAGCTCATCCTCTATGCTGTTCATGATGTCACACTCTTCCCATTGCTGGTGGCGATGGGGGTCTTCAATTCAAAATGGCCTCCCTATGCGGCAGATGTTACCCTGGAACTCTATCAGCATTCCAAGGATTGGTTTATACGACTGATCTATAATGGAGAGGTATAAATTCTGGGCCACTATTACTACCTGGGTCCCCTTAGCAAGTGTCAAGTTGCGCGTTTCATATGAATATTCAAACAATGTAACAGATCACATCACTTTCTAAAAATGGCATATTGGATCTTTGCCATCCTGGTTTATTCTAATCTCTGCCTTGTCAAAAATTGAAGCAATCAGTACTGTTCCTATACTACAATGCTTTTGAAGAAATAATAATGATGTGCCTTATAAATGAGGTCCATAACTATAGGTATCAATGTGTCAATCTCCCCTAGATGCCATCTGGGCTCTGTGCCTCATTATATTTTTTTTCATTGCTCAGGGCAACTGTTTTAAGAACGGGCAAGCTTCTTTTTCTCCCATAGTAATTAACACACCATGAAACACATTCAAAATTTGAAATGAGCCCATTTTTCAAAAAATTGGGGAGTTGTGCTCAAAAATATATCCAATGGCAATTCAAGATACCAATTGTCATCTTTAAACTGTATATGGCATGGGACCAGTTTACCCTCGAACCCGCTTTTCCCTAAGCACTTGCCTCATTTAAATGTTGCCATATCGTGGGACCTAGGAAGCAAGTGTCTTCCATGCCTGCGCTTTCCTCCTGGTACAGCCTTCCTCCAGAGTTGCAGAGAGCCACCTTCCTCCTCACCTTCTGGTTAAGATTTTTACTTCAGGTGCCGAGTCAGGAGGGGACAAGAGCCGGATATTTGTGATTCTGCCATGAGATTGTTATAGGGCTTGGTTGTTTTGAGTTGTTTTTCAATTAGTCTTTTGTTATTTGTTAGCTGTCCAGGGTTACTTTATGTAAGGATGGCTATTCAAATCTTTTTTAAAAAATAACTTCATCAATTCTTTTACTATAGGAGCTGATTCCTGGAGGATGTAAAGATGGCTTGTGTCCACTAGACGACTTTTTAAATGCTCTTTCAGTATACAGCACAGAGCCGCTGGTGTATAAAATGATTTGTTCCCAAACAGAAGAGGCAGTTTTATAACACAATTGATCAAGAAAGCACATGGTACTCTAAATATTGTAAAAATAATGTATTAATCACTGTTATAATTTAGTAGCTGAAACAGCAAGAAAAAGCTTGTTATAATAGTGAAAATGAATCATTGTTTTAATTTTGGAAATGAGCATTAGTAGAATGTAAATTATTTTAGAACGGGTATACATTACTATCTGCAGATATTAGTGTCAAAGAGCAATTAGCATATAATTCTTCATAATATATTCCTTCGGCAATATATTTTGTTCCCATTTATACTTAAAGAACATGGCTTGCTTTTTAAAGTTTTAATCTCTTACTAAACATTTTGAGATGAATATAGTCATCTTTATATACTGTACATTTTTTAAAGTTAAGGTATAATCACAGAACTAATTTTTCCTACATATTTTAATATTAATTTAAATGACGAGCCTGCTTAAAACTATAGTTCTTAGAAACTACTTGCATTATGGATAATAAAGTTTATTTTAACAGTCATGTCGTCCTTATTACATCAGTCAATAAAGCAGCTAAACTTGAAAAATTTCTCATTTGAAGCCTGAAATGGGAAAGCGCTTATTAGATACTGTATCCTAAGGAAAATTAGCTGTGTGTATCATCGAGCCAGATAATATGTATATGTATGCTGACTATTTTTAAGAATGCAGACAATATTAATTGCTGAAGTAGTGAAATCAATGTACGTATCATGTGGTTTTTAACTTTAATAGTATCTGTGTATACTAATAGTATTTCCTATAGTAATATCTGATTGTGCAAATCAGATAATGTTATGGGTAAAAAAATTCACTATCTATACATATTCTTCAGCTATCATTTTTCTATCATTTTTCATTTTTCTAGCTGGCCAAACATTTAATTCTAGGCCTGCTCCACAGCTGAATGGGGAAAGAATTCACATCTGACCTGCAGATCTGCATGGATCAGCTAAGGTGGTGGAATAGTAAATAATATTTTTGTGTTAAACTTAAGGGTGTAGATTGGTCATACCCACTACTTTCATGCAATTCATTATATCTTTAGCTTTGGTCAAGTTAGCCTATGGCAGAAAATATTGTTCCAGTCCTGGCTAAATGTATCAAAGTGATGTGAGTTAGGCAAAAAACACATGACACAGGGTGACTTAATAGATTCCTCTGCAAGGAAGAAAAAATCATCACTGTGAACATTTAACCTGACATCTGTCAGCAAGGCAGTAGTAATAAATCTAGATGATTCCAAATGCATGAAATATATATTTTTGGAGAAAACAGATCATTTATTAATATCCTGCCTTTATAATTTTATTTATTAATATCATGCCTGTATCATTTTTCTAAATAAATCAAGGCAGCAAACTGTTCTTCCACTTCCTACTTACTTCCCAAGAGTAATCCTGTGAGGTGGGTTGGGCTGAGATATTTCCTAGCCAGCTTTCAGACCTAAGGCAGGACTAGAAGTGAATCTCCCGGTTTCTAACTTCTTGTGTTAAAAACACTAGAGGAAATTGTCCCATCTCCATTCAAGGCCATCTCAAATACATAGGTTTTAGTTTCCAGAATCCTACAACCCGCATGGCAATCGGTGAGATTTATTAAAAGAAGTCTGTACATCTGGAAGACCAGAATATGTGGGAATTCTGCTCATGTTTAGGAAGGTTACACTGCTAACAGTGATATGCATAACATTCAAAATACAATTGCCTGAAAGTTTAGGCAGCTCTAATTAATATTTCAGTGAATGTTAAGTGAACAGCTGATAACTTCTACATAATGCAAACTTGAACTTGAATCTTTCTACAAACATGAATGTGTTGTGATTTATATTCAGTTTATAGATTCAAAATAAAAATGCATACAGAAGATGCATAAATTTGAACATCTCATTCAGCCTTTTGTAACATTTCCTTGGCTGAAATATTGGTAAGAGTGGCAAACCACTAAAATATAAATTGAAAGCAAGCCCTACTCCTTACTAACAAGGAGTAGGGCTTGCTTTCAATTTATGTTTTGGTGGCTTGCCACTCTTAGCAACATCGACAGGCAGTTATTTCAAATGATTAAGAGGAGCCCAAACTTGTTGACAGAACACAATCTGAGGTTTGTTGACTCGGGTGTTTGTTGACCAGTTGACTCATCTTTCTTAAGACAAATTAGAATCAGAGTTGGAAGGGTTCTTCAAGATGTTCTAATACACCCTACTGCCCAGAACAGGCATTATCAAGTCATCTCAGACAAATAATTGTACAACTTTTGCTCCAGTCCAAGGAGGCAGAGTAACTCTGTCAGAAAATTATATCATATTGAGTTTGGATTTCTGTAAGGATTCTTGTCCTATTCTTGGGCACTATGGTAAATGAATCCACACCTCTTCCCTATGACAGTCTTTCAAATACCGGAAGACTTCTTAGCTTTCTCTTTTTTAGACTAAGTATTCCAAACTCCTTTAATAGGTCTTTGTTAGGATTTAGAGTTCAAGTCCCTCTTTGGATTTAAACCAGCTTTGTTTCTTTGCAGATTCTCCTTAGAACACTTCCTGCATTGTAGCAACCAAAACTAAACTAAACTAAAATTATTAACTCCAGTGTGATTTAACCAGTGCAGCATAAAATGGAATTATTATTTTCTGTGATCATGACATTAAACATTTGTAAATGCAACAATCTGACATGCTTTATCAGAATACCAGATTTAATAAAGATTGTCACAAGATTTAATAATTAAACAGATACTGTTATCGAGCCAGATAGCATCCATCTGTGTATCTGGGTTTTTTCCTATTTAAGTGCAGAATTTTAACAATTCCCATCACCGTATAGCACATTGTAGAGTACAGCCCATTATTCAAATCAAGATCCTTCTGAATTTAGAGTATGTCATCTGAGGTAACCTATGTCATTAAAAAAAATTGATGTGGTTTTTCATTTATAAAAACCATATAAAGGGTCCTGTGCCCAGGCAGGATTCCAATACATTTTTCATTCCATGTAGATATATTAAGGATCATACACTATATTTAATTTGTACCAAGCAGAGGTTGCTGGTTTGTTTGCTTAGGCAAGCTTAGAATAGCTTCTGTTTGCTTAGGAATTCACTAGAAACTTCAATGAATTGTTTTTGCATGCCATGGTAGCTCTTTCAAGAACCTTTTGAGGGCATAATATTGTTTCTGTTACTTTGCATGCTAAGGTTGTCTATAGTTTAAGATGAAATATGTATTTTAGACAAATCCTTACTAAAGTAACTAACTATTCTTAAAGTACAAAAACAAGGCAAATTTGTAAATGAGTGAAAATACAAGGCACCTATCAATTTGTGGCAGAATATTATGAAACTGATTCATTTTTTGTAAGAAACAATATATTTTATTTTTCTGACACCACAGCCCTGGCAAGTGGTTTTGTACCAAATTTAATGGAGGTTACACAGAACGTTTTACGCTGGGGACAAAAAAAAGCCACAAAAATGTCAGGATAACTTTTAGTGTCTGTTCCACTCCCACGTTAATGTCACTGGGCAGGGAGGAGGCAGGGGTGCTGAGAAAATAAGAAACAGTAAGACTACTTTCAAGTGTAACAGTGTCCAAGTCCAGCCTCTTCCTGAAAGTGGTAACACTCTCAGCACAAGAAGGGGCTCTCCTAGATATGCTCCCCAAAATAATACAATGTATTGCAGCTGCCAGAGGAGGAGACAGTAAAGGGGTGGGAGGGAGAGACAAAGTGCTGGACAGCACTCATAATCTGAAAAATATGTCCTTAACTTATTTTTTTTTAAGTTTACCCCCCTCACTGAACTTCAGTTCCTTTTGTGCTTTTCATTAATACTCTGCTCTGAGGTTGTAGTTTGGTTTTTCTATAGATTGAGTTGAAGGAAAATAGTCCAAAGTTCTGAAGATGGATTTTCCACCTAAAAGTAAACAGCCTTTCACCCCCAAGACTAAAGTCTCTGCTAAAATCCCTTTTACAATATAGTACAGTACACAAAAATAATCCCCAAAGATAAGTGAGTCCTGGGAGAAGCCAGTCCGAAGGACGTAAACATACAGAGAATGGTGCAACTCGTGACAAATGGCAATTCTCAAAATACAGCTACAGATTTTCAAAGCAGGTGCCATCACAGGATACCCAAGTACACAAAAATAATTTTTAAAAAATAAATTTTAAAAAAACAACCTGTTAAAATGAATTCATTTGTTTTCAGGAAATTCCATACATTCGAGATTTTCCAAAGCATCCTCTGGTCTGTTTTCACCTATTGCATGATCAAACTGTGCTCCTGGAATTTCATCTCAACAAGGATTGGAACCATCCAGTCTTTACGTAGCAGCTTAAAACATTATATTCCCTGGATTTCCAGGGCCTTGGCTAAATCCTCCCATTCCTACATCAGCAGCCATGCCCCGTGGCCTCATCTGTGGAGGAATCATGATGTTCTGTTGAGGTGCTATCATGCCCTGCATTGACATCATCATACCAGGTGAACCTACAGGTCCTGGATGGCTGTATAGCCCAGCAGTAGCTCGATCCTTGCCTGGAATCATGCCTACTGGGTTGCTCATTAGGGTGGGTTGGCCAGGCATAGCTGTTTGTGCTGGTGACATCATCCGGTGGTGAGGTCCCATCATTCCTTGTTGCAGAAAGGCAGGTGGTCTCATAGGGTTATGGCCTGGCATAGAGGATGCTGTGACAAGAGGAATATCAGGTGTGCCACCAGGGCCTCCCATACCAGGTAATGCCAACCCCATTCTTGGATTCTGTTCTCCCATCATTCCCTGTATATGAGAATAGCCAGGCCCAACATTATGTGGCTGTTTGCGGCCTGGTACTTCTCCACGAGGGAAATACTGTAATGTCTGGCTTGGCTTCTCGGATGGAATTATCCTGGACAGGTCAAATTCTGGTATTCCAGTGGCTCCAGGGCGAATCACTTCTTGTAGCTCTGGATCAGAAAAAACTGAAGGCATATTGTTTCCTAGAACTGTGAAAGAGTCTGGTCCCCCTGGACCTCCAGACTTACAAAGTGCTGGATCGGTTGAACTTTGGGGCATGCTGGTGGGTCGCCCCAGAGGTCCTTCCCCATGGAAGCTCATTCCAGCTGGGAAGTTGCCTTGTCCTCCACTAGGACCATTATGAGGAAATGGCATCTGTTGGGGAGGAGATTGTACTGGAGGAAATCCCTGTGGGAAGCCCAGGCGTCCTTGAGGTACCATTGGTGGGTCTTGGGAACTGTGGCCCATCATTGGATTGTGTGACATCAAACCAGGTCCTACAGGAACCCCGTGAGGAGGTATATTGGCTCCCATAGCATTGGGAGAGGGCAACTGATTACTATGAGTTAGTGGCTGTGTCATTCCCATTGGGCTAAGAGTTGCCATCGAGCCTGGTTGGTTGGGACCAGAAACACGAGGATTCTGGGGGTTAATGCCCATTCCTGAAGAAAACAAGGGAAAAGCACATTAGAACAAAATAAGTAAAAACATAAAACCATTCAATAGACACAAAACCACTTTTCTTCATTACTATGCTAAAGTGTTTCATGCAGGCTATTTCCATACCCAGTTTTTCAACATAGTTGTTTCCTCCATATTATCTGTTATTAGAGATACCTTTCTCTCTTAAGGAAAAAAAAGATGTAGGAAAACATAAATATAGATCCATACTGATCATGCTTTTCTCATGACTAAGTGACTAAATTTTTGAAACTTTGGCTTCTCTGCCAAAGCAAGGATGTTGCAGTGATTCTAGGGATTCTAGGGCATAATCTAGGGCCATACATCACTTACAGTCAGTATTTTCAATACCGCTTACAATCTCATCAGTACTTTTACAGGAGAAACCCAAACTCAATACATTTCAGAAAATATCAGTACAATAATTAAATCATGCTTTAGAAAGAAATATAGTAATATGTCTCCCATACTGTTTCAGGAAGCTATAACAATTTCAAGCAAAATCTCCTAAGGTAACATAAATAAGAACTCCAGACAGTCACAGCCCATCTGCTGTTGCATTCTCTCTTTTCTAATCATTAATAACCATTGAGATTTCTGGATCAACCAAGATATGAGTAAAATTTAACGACTACAGGTTTTGAGCTGAAATTTTTATTCAAGAATTGAACCAATTTGATCTGATAAACAAAATTCAACTATAATCTATAATGGGGAAGTACAGAAAAAATCAGCTTTTGGGGAATAAATCAGGATGAAAATAGGTATAGACCTCCAGAGCACTATTTCTCAAAGTCTGTTCCACAGAAAGCCATTCTTGTGCAAACAACTTGCAGTTATGCTATGTAAGTATGCTTGATCCTAATCATACAGCCTGAAGCAGCATCCAACATATGCTTGTGCCTACAATGTTCTTACTCGAGATTTATCCTTTCCTGTTTTACAGATAATTACACTGTCTCCATTACACACTTCAGCTTCTTCCTCAATGCTTCTGAGCCCAGACTTAATCCGTATGCCTGTTTTGCTATGTTAGTTTTTGTGTGTGTGTGTGTGTGTGTGTGTGTAAAGGAAAGCTGGAGCTGCTAGCTATGCGTGAAACATTGTGGCTTAACTTATCTAACAGTAACAAGATATAAATATTATACAATAAACAAGATGGGAAATCCAGAAAAACAACACATAAAAACACACCCAACAAAGGGCATTTTACCACTCTAGCCCAGAAACATAGGGGATGCAGATAACAGCTCATACGTTGCTGGTAAAGAAGCTGGGAAAGTTCCAAAAAGCCATGTTTTCTCAGTTTCTCTAATTTATACTCTTTCTAGCTCTACAGAATGCTGAACAGAGAATTAGATGAAAGAAAGCCTGGAATCTTTTCATCAGCAGGATAACTTTCTAAAAACCAAACAGAATTAGACCAAATTATTGTTTGGAAGAAGCCAACAATAAAATCATGTTCAAAAATGGGCCAGATCATTTAGAAACTCTAGAGAGAAAAAAATCAATTAATTTGGCAGCGATCAAGAGAGAAAATAATTCTAGAAACAGTAGTTTCTATTCTTTCCTTATCATGTCTAGTCTTTCCAACCCAGTATGATATGCAAAGAAATTACACACAGGTAGTCCTTGACTAATGGCTGCCTCGTTCAGCAATGGTTCAAAATGTTGACAGCAATGAAAATGTAGGTTTATGACTGGCCCCCCCTGGCTTATGGCCTCTGCAGCATCCCTGCATTACATGATTGTGACTTGGGTGCTTGTCAATTGGTACAGATTTAGGTCAGTCACAGCCTCCCATGCTCACCATTGTGACCTTTGCAACTGGCTTCTGTCAATGTCCATTGTAACAGAGTTTGTAACTAGTATGGTATAGTAATTCTGAAAATTAGTATAGTATATTAATTCTGAAAACTGTATGGAATGAGACCCAATTTGGTGTGTCAGGCACAGCCAGGAAATATGTTAAGTACAAAAATAGATTTGTCTGGGGGCTATGGAGAAAAACATCCACCACCACTTCATTCCCCAAAACTCAGTACTATGGGAGAATTAGTACCTTTAAACATGACTGACTCTTCCATTCTAAGCTTCTTTTCTCTTTTCCTCTCATCAGAGTGTAGTGTATGCCAGTTTGGTCTAGTGGTTAAGGCACCAGACTAGAAACCAGGAAACTGAGATCTAATCCTACCTTTGGCATGAAAGCCAAAGAGCTCGTCACTTTATCACAGCCCAATTCACCTCTGGGTGGTTGTTGTGGGGAATAGGAGGAGGAAAGAGTATTAGGAACATTCATTGCCTTGAGTTATTTATAAAATTAATAAAATTGAAATACAAAACATCTAAAAATGCTCTGTATTTTCTAGAGTGCATGTCCACACACAACATAATGGAAGAAATACACACACAGAAATATACCAAGTTATTTTTTTTACTAAGGGAAAATACAGATGTCTCCTATAGCCACTGCCAGCAAAGGGGTTCCAGATGCTCTTATCTTTAAAAGAAAAGAGCATAGAATAACATCAACCCTGCAGAGTTTGATCACACAGGTTTGTAATATGTTTTGTGGAAGAATTTTAATGGTCACCAGCACCAGATTCCAAATTTCTCCAAAGAGCTTATAAAAATTGCTGAATCAATGTTGGAAAACTCTCGATTTATATATAGAAGCTTTCTAAAACTGTTTTAAAGAATAAACTCTTACAACAGTTTAATGATCTCACTCTCAAGAACCACTTGTTTTTCTAGATCGGGGGTATCAAACTGGATTTCTTGGAAGGCCAGATCAACATTATAGTTGTCCTCCATTGGTAGGGGGGGAGGGAGGAGCCAGGATGAATGCCCTCTTGCAACACCCTGACGGCCAAAACGGTCTGTGGGGAGGCTGCTTAGGGGCTCCTGCACCGTTTTGACTGGCGGAGTGTTGCAGGAGGCTGCCCAGGCTGAAAATGGGGCTGGTGGTCTCTTGCAGCTCCCCATGGCCCATTTTGGCTAGCAGAGGCACTGCGATCCGGTCCTTTGCTATTTCCAGACCGGCTACATAGGCCAGGCCTAAGCACTCCTGGTTCTAGATGTGTAAGGATAGCTATTGGCAAAGCAAATTCTTCTAAGGAAAATGTGTTTGTACACTGCAACTTAATTTCTAGTAACACATTTTTCAGACTTTATTTTATCTGAATTATATATAAAATAGTCCAACAGCAAGGATGCAGTTTCAAACTGAATGAAAAGAACTCATTCAGAATCAGACAAGACATACATTACAAACAGAAAAAAAAAGAAAATCACTTTTTCTAAAAAATAGTATGAATGAGGGGGACTACAAGTGCTAATGAATAGCAGATAGGCAGCACCGAGACCAACAAGCAGTACACTACATATAGTGAGAAGCAAAAAACAGTAAGGATAAAAGATCCAAGCCTATACCTGAAAATCCAAATCACATAAGGAAGACAAAGAGATTAAAAATGAATTCGTTTTCTTCTTCCAAGCAAATCTGCTTACACAAATTCTAGCTAAAACTGACACATAAAAAGCAGGATGAATTTCAGTATTCAATATTTCTATTTGCAGAAATAATTAAAACTTTTTTCATATATCAAAGAGCCTTCATACATTCAACCTCAAATCTAAAGAAATATGCAAAAATGATTGAAAATCTCCAAAAGTCAGAAAACCCATCATTTAAATGCTTTCCAAAGTATTCTGAAAATCACTTGCTTTCACTTGATATTTTTTTGAGTAATTTAAACATTTAATTCAATGATTTAATTTAAAGAAGTAGTTCAGATTTATCTCCAAATCAAATTATTTAACCTTTCACACAATCTTATTGGCCACACTAGTCTCTCTGAACCTTATTGCCACAGGACTACAATCATATAATTTTTTTTAAAAAAATTCTATTTGTTGAAAAAATAAGAGCTGTCTATTAGTACACGTTCAATTCAAGCGCTAGCACTTCAAGATGAAAAGTCTAACTGCATTAGATAAACATCTAAAATAACACTTAATCTGATAAAGAAAGGCAAAATAATTATCAAGAATCCTTTCTTGGAATCTGCTTCTGGCTTTTATGAAAATAAAAGTGGAACAACTTGCCTGCAGAAGTTGTGAATGCTCGAATACTGGAAGTTTTTAAGAAGAGATTGAACAACCATTTGTCTGAAATGGTATAGGTCCATGATGGCGAACCTATGGCACGTGTGCCACAGTTGGCATGCAAAGCCCTCTCTGCGGGTACGTGACCCATTGCCCCAGCTCAGCTTCATTGCACATGCGCACACACCTCCCATGGCTAGCTTATTTTTTTATCTATGCTGTGCATGCGTGGGGGGCAGGGGGAATGTGGGAGATGCATGCGCATGCAAGGGGGGTTCATGCATGGGGGTGCAGCGTGGCCCCCCGTGCTTCCCGTTTGGGGCTTAGTAGGCCTTCCTGCAGCCTCCTGGAAACAAAAACAGGCTGCGGGGAGGTATGCCACACCCACACCCCGTTTATGCTCCCAGGAGGCTACAGGAAGGCCTACTAGGCCCAAAATTGGGTGCTCTGTTCTGTTCTATTCTAAAATATCAGTCAGCATGATCACTTCACGTTTTCTAACATAACTATTTATGGAAACACATAGCATCCACACGAAAATGCTTTCTGGAGGTGTGCACCAGTAAAGGAAGATAACTATATAAAATTATTAAAGCAAATAAAATCAGATTTGGAAAAATGGAAAAACCTACACTTATCAATGTTGGAAAGAATCACTACAGTAAAAAATGAATATCTTACCGAAACTGCTTTTCCTATTTTTTGGTTTTTTTTTGTAAATTTTATTTGAGTTTTCACAAAGAAAAAAAAAATACAAATAAAACATCTTTTTTGAAAGTAGCGTAATCCCGGTTTACATTCTTTGTACAGACACAAATTCAGGTCCATGCTCATTTTTATATTCTATTCCATATCTTATTACTATTTTACATTTTCTGCATAGCTTCTCCCCTCTTTTAATT
>JANHFN010010275.1:35129-69222 GCA_032468175.1 Toxicocalamus goodenoughensis
CGTGCATAATTTCCCTTCCTGATCTTGGAGAGCTACGATCGTTCTCTTTTCTTGTTCTTTTTTAATTTTATGGGCTAGCCACCTCCCCGGCTTATTTGCATTTTCAAAATAATTTTGTTTTGCTAATTTAATTTTTTGGGCCAGATCTTCCTGTAAATTTAGATTTATCTTATGTTTTACCAGATCTATTTCTTTCTTAATGTTTGGATTGTTCGGGTCCTTTTGTCTACTTGTTTCCAAATCTTTCAGTTTCTCCTTCCATACATTTTGTTGCTGTCTTTTTTCTTTATTCTTTATAATATTGTAAACAATAGTTAGACCTCTCACATAGGCTTTGGTCATATCCCAAAGATTCTGTAGGGAGGTATGTTCTCTTTTATTTATTTCAAAAAATACGTTCAATTCTTTCTTTATCATTTCGATATATTCTTTATCTCTTAATATGGTATTGTTAAATGTCCATCTTCCAAATTTTTCTCTCCTTTCCATCCAATTTGAATGGGATTATGGTCAGCCCATTGGGGTTCACAGTGTGAATCAGATTCTTTTTCTCCGGAGAGTTGTTCCTCTTGGCTTCTCATATTTAAATCATCTCTACTTTCTTGTTCTTTCTCATGTATTTTCTGTCCTGCCATGAAACTAAAAGCCCCTCTGGGGTGAGCTACCTAAATGGAATACCATTTCTAATAAGTTGAGTTGATAAAAACTGGTAGCCCCTTCTCTGCTCTCTTAACTCTCCTGGTTCCTCACTATCAATTTGAGGGGTTTTGCCATCATTTCCTCCATCATAGTGAGCGTTGCCTGTACTGTCTGCAGGCTTTGAGCTGAACTAGTTTTTTCTGCCAATAGCATTGCATCTATAGATCTCTGCCCCGCAGGTGAAGACGTCGTTGTTGTAGTTTTCTTTCCTGATTTTACATTTGAAATTGATGTTGTTGCCATTTTAACTATCTGTAGCAGCTCTTTCCAACCTACCATCAACTATCCCTAGTAGAGTACTATTTTCCTCTCCTTTTCAGTTCAATAGTAATATTAATACATATATTATTAAATTATTAATTACCAAAATTCTATTATGGAAATTCACAATCAGCTCTTATTTCTATTTTTCCTTATTGAACTTATTGAACTTATTCAATCATTACAATACTTAAGAGAATTCAATATTAAACAAATACAAATATATTTACTCACAGAATCAACAGACTTATACGCTTAATTAATTAATTTAAAGCAGCCAATTCATTAAAGTAATTAAATTCTTATCTATTTATAAATATCAATTAATCTATTTCTTCAGAGTTCTTAATTATATGCTTATCTCAGAATAAAAAATTCTTACTATATGATTATTATTTAGAGGTCTGAAGTCTATATTTATAGAACACACTTTCAATTGTTCAGTTATTCAAACATTATTAACCAGTATTCTTAACTCAATATTCTAACACATACATATCTATTAAGATTATGTTTTACCAATACTATTTAGTTACATCTGTGTTTGACCAGTTGAGTGATGTCCATGGTCGTCTTCTTCTTCTTCTTCTTTTTTGGATAAATACCTTATTACAGTTCTTAGTTCGAGTTCAAAATGTCCTCTTTAAATTTGCATAGTCACTTCCACCATTTCGTTTCTCCTTTCTGTTTTGGCTTCTTCTTGTTCCTGTATTCTTTTTCTCCACACAGTCACGGTTTCACTTATAAATCTTAGTTGTCTTATTTCTTCCTTTTTTTGTTATCACAGCTATCAGACAAATATTGCAATTATAAAGTTTCTTTCTTCAATCCTTTCCTTAAATCTTTCAAAGTGTCAATTGTCCTCCTTTCAAGTTTTTACTCTGAGCTGTTCTTCCGATCTCTCTGTCTCAATTGGATACCATCACTGTCACTTTCTCTTTCTTCCCACAGTTTTCAAACGTCAAATGCCAAAAAATATAATTATACAACCCACTTTTCAACTCCCAAGATAAAAGTAAACGCTGTTGTCTCACCCTTCAGCTCCTCCATTTTCAGCACTCCATTAATCAGCACGAATTACTGCCATTTCTTTAGTTAGTACTCCTTCCAATGTTTCTGCTGCTTCGCTACACTGTTCGGTTTGGAGTTTCAATTTTCAATTTCCCTTTGTAGTATAAATCAGTATTCTGGAAATCTTTAATTTCGCCTTTCCACTACGCAATTTGCTATTCTCCACTCTTTGCTTCCTTCCTTCTTCTTTAAGCTGCTGGGCTGCCACGTCTTTGGTTCCGATCTATACTATCTCCCTCTCCTGCTGTTGGTTTTTGGGGAATTCTCTTGTAGCCTCCAGGATCGCGGCACCTCCCCGAGATCTCCAGGTCTTTCCCTTTCATCTGTCTACTCCTCCGAGGTCCGATACACTCCTGGAAGCCACCAGTGAAAATCGGATCCTTTCAGAGCGGTGATCTGCTCCTCAGCTCCGCATCAACGCAGCGTCCAACTGGAAATCCGAAGCCTCAACGCTTTACTTTTCAATGAAGGTAGGACACTCAACTAACATAACACAATTTTGGATGTACTGGTCTTCCTCCCATTGTCTTGAGTCATTTACAGTATAGGTCTTAATCAAACCTTCTTTTCACTAATTTAATTCCATTTTCTTCAGAAATCTCCATTGTTTAGGCCTTTTTCCCTTTTACATTTATGCCTTCATTCTTTCACACATTCCTCAGTCAAGTTCTACAATAAATGATAATCTAAACAAATACTGTCCTTCCCTGGTAGAGTTATCAGTTTAAATCCTGTACTGGAATATAGAGGGGGATCATGAAATATTCATAGAACAGTTTTTTTAGTGTTCTTACAATAAACCTACTTCAATACAGAGAAAAATATGTACCATACATATGATGTGATAGATTTATAGATAATAATTATACCAGATATATTTATAACAGCAAGCTAGGACTGGCTGTCACTTCTCATTAAGAATAACCTGCAAAAAGACAAATCTGGCATTATTCTACAGGACAGCAATAATCAAAATATGAAGATTATCCTATGTAAAGAAATCTGTGATGGAATATGCACTTGGGGGGGGGGGGAATCTCAGTAGCACCACAGTTTCCCAGGGAAGAGGCAATACATTTCAGACAGAAGCCCAAATTAAGAGACTATGCAGTCCTAAGACAGATGGAGGAAATAAGTAGTTCAGGGTATTCACACTCCAGAATCTCTTAGGATATAGCTATAAGGTTACAAGGTTCCAGCTTTACTCAGGCAATATTATGTTCATTAGGTGTAAGCAAATAAAGAATATGTTTCATATTTGGGGTTGTGCCTGATAAAAGACCTTGATAATTTTCCTGTATTGTATTTACAAAGGAGGCTTGTTAAAGCTGTGAAGAATTCTGTGAAAAGAGACAAAGAAATCCAGATTGCTGAAATTAAATATAAAATTGATTTACTTAAGGTTAAAATAGATATGTTATCTCTAATAATACTTAACAGACTTTTGCTGGTCAGGTTTTGATGAGATATTAAGGATTTGTTCATACATAAGAGATGGGATATGGGAAATAGAAATAATTTAAGCTACTAAAATTGTTTATATTTGTTGCAATGAAGGGGGAAGTAATTTATATATATTTTCTTTGTCTTTCCCATATTATTTTTTTCCTTTTCCATTATCTTTTTATTTCTTTTTCTTTTCTGCAGTTCTATTTTTCTTTTTATTCCATTTTTTACCATTGTAGTTTTAATTTGTAATAAAATCATTATTTTAAAATGGATCCACTTACTTGTTAGCCATGTCTGTTGAAAAAACATAGACCACTTTGGATGGAGTCTTCTGTATGCTTCCTGGCTCTGAAGTTGTAGTCTGACCATGGGAAGGTGTGGAAGACCGGGGAACTGAACTATTTGAAGGAAGCATGGAGTGTGTTGTATGTGATGCATCTTGTGATTTTGTATGTTCAGCAGAACCAAGTTCTAGAAAGAAATAAGTGAAGAGAGTTTTATTTTGAAGAGTAGAGCATAGGTTTTGATTTCTTCAACAGCCTTTTAATTTAATTTAAGTGAAACAGAATTGGGGGGAGGAGCTGTCCTCCTTCCACAAAATAGTGTATTGATGTTACTTAGTAGAAACTTCAAAGCAAGGGAACATCCCAAGCAAAATGGCATCTAGCTGAAAGCTTTGGAAGAAATAACTATTTCACAAAACTTTTGGGATAGTCACACACAAAACAAGTTTCATGGTTCAGCAAAAATAGCAGCTGCTTCTACTCCTTGTAGTTGGCAGCAAATAATGTATATAATAAATATGACACATTATAATCAACAGGTTTTTTTTTTAACAGTATGTACAAAAGTAATTCCTGGATCACTGAAAAACTGAAATACTGATATTGTGTAAGGAATCGACACTGTCCCAATATTTAACTATTATTAAGTATTAAAGCATGGGGGGATTTTAAAATATTGCAAAAAAATAAGTATACAACATTGTTCTTGATTCAGGCTTATAAAGTGGCAAATAAAAAAAATAAAGCAAACAGATCAATGGGGAAAATAGAGGTTCAAAATACAAAGTTCTAGTTTCCTTTACTGCTACTACCAGTTCCTAAAGCTGTGGGGCATTTGCATCAAAGTTTGTTTGTGTTTGTTTATTTTTATCAAATGTATGTGTCCATCTCGCAACTCTGAGCTGCTTACATCAGGACGAAACAACTTATAGTAACAGTCATAAAAAAATTATAAATTATAAAAAAAATTACAAAAATTACAAAAAAAATAAAACAAACTAAAACTAAGGTTTGGAGGAGAGAGTTGAGTTAACCTTCTCTGTTAGTGTACCAACCACCTCCAGCCAATAGTTTCTCTTTCGGGAGCCTATGGCAATCAGCATAGGGCTTTCTTGAATGTTAAAAGAGGCTTATATCCTGTAGCAAGACGTTCCAATAGGCAGGAGCTGTGGCAGGGAAGGCTATTCTCCTGAATTCCACAGCTGATATTCCTTGGCTAATGAAGGCTCTTTTGCCAGCATGAGTGGGGCGGGCCAATCCCATTTGGGAAAGATGTTTCCATTCTCTTAACATGCTTGTGAATAGTTGGCAATTAAGCAAATCATAAGCAGTCACTGACTTACTTACAACCATTAGTTTAGTGACCATTACAATGGCATTGAAGAAAGTGGCTTATGACCGGTTTCAACACTTAATGACCATTGCAGCAGTCCATTGTCACATGATCAAAATTTAGGCACTTGGCAACTGGCATGTATATATGAAAGTCCCAGGATGTTGTCATTACCATTTGCAACATTCCAGGTTGGCTTTTGACAAGCAAAGTCAATGGGGAAAGCCAGATTCATTTAACAACCACATGATTGACTTAACAACTGCAGTGATTTATTTAACAACTGTGGAAAAAAGGGCCCAAAATTGGACAAACGTCACTTAACAACTGCTTTGATTAGCAAAGGAAATTTTCAACTCAATTATGGTTGTAAGTTGAAGACTACCTATGATTAATTAATATTAAGAATTCAACTCAGACATTGTAATGCATACATTATTGAAGAACAGCTTTCAACATATATAATGACTACAAAATTTAAAATTCTCATATAAACCAAAAGTAAGATGCATAAATAACATGTCAGCGGTCCCAGGTAAACCAGACAGGAAACATGACCAGATGAGCTAATGCAATGTTATTCTAAGGCTACAACAGAATCTTACAAATCTGATATTAGAAATCTCCTGTGCTCACTTTTAACCACCTGATCCATTAAGGTGGGCCTTCCCCGAGATTCTTTCTGAGTATTAAACAACACCAGGGTTTCCCCTATCTTGTTTGATCATTTCCTAGGCAGCATCTCTTCCCCTATTCCTCAAGATTATTCTAACATCAATTACACACTAATAAAATAATAATAATTAGAAAACCTAATAGAAAATAAAATCTTCTAAAATATTAATTTAAATATATGGTAAATTTGAAATACAAGTGTTCAAAAGAACAACTTACAAATTTACCATATATTTTTAAAAATAATTTGGTATTGTCCATTTGATTCTATACTTAGCTATATATAACTTGTCTTGGAGATTCAATGTAAACTATAGTTAGTACCAAGCCTCAAATAGGCAAAGAGGTTCAGAGCAATGCAATCTGGAGGCATCAACAAACTAGAAACAACTTCCCAATGTGCACTGTAGTATGTCTTGTGTAAAACTTGAGAGAACCAGACTCAGGTCTACTATAGTAAGCTTGTTGATTTTGGGCCAATCATTTATTTGTTTATTTAATTTGTATGGCCATCCATCCCATCAAATAATTCTGGATGCATAACAACCTTAAATAAATTTAAAAAAAATCTTATTAGAGATACAAAAATTAAACTAGATAACACTCAAGGAAAATATCACTATTAAAGGTTGTTAACTTATCAAATATCCCAATCTATTCTAATACCATAGAAGGAAAAAGGGGGAAAGAAAGGATATATGACTTGCAACAGGAAACAGGATTTCAATCTAACAAACATATACATTTCATATAATTAGAGAAATACCCCTGCACACATGAACACATACAAGAAAGATGTTCAATACTAGAAAGTATTGGATACTGGCCAAGCCTATTTATATTGCTATTATACTATTTATACTGATTTTATGCTGCTATTATAGAAATGTCCCTAATTCATACAGTTCTATAGAGATGAGCATGGGGAGCTGGAAGCCACAGAACATCAATGAAAGGGCCAACAGAAAAAGCATGTAGCATCACGGCTAATTGTTAACGGGCTGTAGAATTAATCCCATCAACCAAACTCATACTGTTTAGTTACTAAGCATGCCTACGGCAAGCAGACAAGTAGCATCTGAAGCCACTCAATGTACTTTGTGCATTTATTTCCTAAAGAACAATCCTTCATTTAAAAAACTCCACCAGTTCAGCTTTTTGGAGCTGGAAATTCTAAGGATATAATTTACCCAATCATAATAAAACATGTGGAAAGAAGATCTCTCCACTAGAACTTAAGGAGACAGCAGTCTAGAATGAAGGGGACAGGCCTTTAACCATTCTGGCCTTATGCCCTTTAGGATTTTAAAGATCAGCATCAATACCCTTAATTGGGCTAATTGTGTGAACGCAGACTAAATTCATGGAGAGCACTAGCAAACAGGTTATACTGGGTCAAAAATAATTCCCACACAATTATTCACACATGAACCAAACTACTACAAATTCAGCAGCATCATTCCTGAGATAATTATAAACAGACCCTATAAAATAAATTTCTTATACTTGTAAAGTATATTACTTCTGAATTCAGTAACTGCTCCTTATTAAATGTTTGAAAAATGAAGGGTTTTCTCTTTAAACCTATGGAAGAAACAGTCCTCCTTCAGATATACAGAAAGATAGACCTTTTCTTTTCTGAGACAAAAGAGTCCTCTGGTAGGAAGCCACTGAGACTCTCTTATCATGTTATTGGCCAAGGGAATATGTCTTCCGTTTAAGTATATCGAAAAAGAAAAAGACTGTTAAGAAATTTAAACGTGTATGTGTGTGTGTACCCTTTTAGGATCCTATTTATGAAACACTATATAACAAATACATATTCCTATTAATGCTTTTACAGAGGATCAATAATAAAAGCTCTCAATCAATATAAAAAGTTATCCATATTTCTGCACTTTTGCATATTAACATACCTTTGACTTCTGATTCATCACTGGGAGTTCCAGCATCTCTCTGTTCAAATGAGTCGGCTGAAATGCTCCTTTCTCTCTTTCCTTTCCCTTTTGACCCATTGCCAGCCCCATTCTTCAACCCCATGCCTCCTCCTTGTCCTGGAAGCACTTTTGGTGTATGGGCCCCACTCTTGGGATCGCATGGAGAAGGCTGGGATTGGCCTGTTGAACCCCCCTGTTTACCCTGATTGGAGAATTTAGAGTCCAGTTGTGGGTTGCCGGATGGGGACATCACTGTAGGGGGACGGACCATCACCTCCTGTTTTGACTTAGGACTACTGGCAAGGAAAAATGAAGAGAGTAATATACAATACAACACAACATATAATAATACACACACCAATTTATTCAGCAATTGCTTCTAACTTAGTCTTATTATATGGTGAGGAAACTCCAAGAAATAAATTCATTATATGCTTATTGTTCAGCTCCTATTTTAAAAAATGCTTTAAGAGAGTTACTAAGTTGTTTGAGGCATTATTATTTTAGTGAAGAGAGCAAGATAGCAACCTCCCAGATCCTAGGAACCAGTCAGTTACACAAGGATGTACCTCTTTGACTTCTGTCAATAAAGACAATGGTTTCTATGTACAAAGACATGCCTCACATTAAGATCAGCACAAAGTAAATAACAAGACACCATAATGTTCACAAAACCACCCCTCTGGATTCAAACAGCTCAATCGTCAGAAAATAGCCAGCTCAGAAATGATTGTTCTACTTAGAAAATTACATTAATTATAAATTTCTATCTTACATTACTTTTTAACTGATAGATGCAAATATTATCACACAGTAATAATTAAAAGATTGGATCCAAATTTCTTACTTTATACACTCTGCATGGAGCTAATGTATAAATTGTTTCAAAACTACACCCAATACCCACTATATATTTAATAATTTTACACAGAGATATTCCAAATTGGAGAAAACATCTCTGATAATGGAAATTAGTCTGGAATATCATTTAAATTCTCTTAAAATTTTAGTTTTCATAGGAATACAACACTTTTGGTGCTATAAAATTCAGTCAGCCACTGAACATATCAATTAATTCTCAAATATAATGAAATTAGAAACAGCAATGAGACAGAGAAAATTCTCTGCACTCACATCTGCATGGCTTTTCATTAAAAAATTATTACTTCAGCAGAACCGAACCAAATTACTTGTGGTTTACTATTCTTCTCTTAAATTTAAATTTAAAATAAATTTAAAATAAAGTTCAGTCTTAAATAGACTGTATTTTTACAAATATCTATGATGAATATAAATATAAATGTTTCCTGGTTTTTATTCTGCCCTCCCAATCTCCTCAAAAGAAAAAAAAAATAGAATGGCATGATGTCTAACACATTGATTACAGTTATCATTTCTCCTAAAATATATCTAGCAAAAAATACACCAGAGATTCTCAATGAAGACTAAAAGGAACATCAAATATAATGCCTGAATAACTTTCTCCAAATGAAATTCAAAACAAAAGTAGAAAGCCCTTGAGAAGAAATGAACATAATTCTCACTATGTTCCACAAAGCTCAATAAAATTTAAGAATACTCAGCAGATAATACATATATTGAAATATTCTATAATTCATATTTATTTAGCAGTTACATAGCAATGAACATTTCTTACCTTTGGGCATTTCCTGATGGGGAATTTCTCACTTTGGGGTTACTGGAATGCATTGACAGAAATCCTAAGCACACAATTACACACACTGACAGGCTTTTGTCAAGTCCTTCTGTTGCTTTTGGCTGTTGTGAAACACTTTCTGCCACGTGCTTTCCTCAGTGCCACTGACCTACTTGTCTTTCTCCTCCGTGCTTCTCTTTTCTGCTGCACTGGACCTTTTCCTCTTGCAAATCCAACATTCTCCAAATGAGTGACTCCTGCTTTTTTAAGGAAGTCTCTCATCTCCAGGGCAAACTACATAAACCAGTCAAAAGAAAACAGAGTAAAAAAAGAGTCTCGAACTATTTGAGATCAATACATGGCCATTTCTCTTATCTTTCAATTAAAAGGGAGAAATGAAAGATTTTAATCAGATCAAACATGATCACATATTCCATCTTTAAGTTAAATACTTATATATTTAAAAGCAACAATCAGGTGTGTCCTATCTAACCAAGAAGGAAGTTTTTCTGCAATCAAATGTAAGTTTTTAGAAAAAAAATACATCATCTATGCCTTGTTTTGTATCAACTTGAGCCTTCAAAAAATTCTATATACCCTACAATGCTCATATAACTATAGATTTTAAAGAGCCTTCCTGAATTAGAGAACCTTTCAGTGTACTGGAACTACAGTTTCTCAAAACCCAAACAAGCACAGTCAAAGGACTTGATGTCATGGCCTGCTCAAGATTCAGTACTGTGAGCAGCCAGTCCCGGCATTGCCAGACAAACTGCTGCCTGAGCAAGTGCAGGCAGAGGAGGCTGCACCATTCACTAATCAGCTGTCATTAGTCTCAAAAGATGAGGTGTCTGAGTGTCTAACCTTTCGGAGACCAAGAGCTTGCTCTGCAGGGAGGATAGCAAAGGGGGTTCTGACAGCCTTTTCTCAAAAAAGGAACTTTGCCTTTCCAAATAAGCAACACATAGTTTGTAAGAAGAGCAGCAAGCTCAAATCCCTCCATTGGCAATATTCATTAACTTGGATTCTGTTGCCTCTCAACTTGAAATTTTGTGATCATGATCCTGGACTCAGACTGACTCTGCTACAACATTAGGACTCTTGGACTTTGCCCAACCACTCTTGTGCTGTTTTGGATTTGGCAAGCTTGCTGGGCTTTGAGGGAACCTGATTTTCCTGTGTGTATGTGTGCACATTTGCACACACACATTTCCTTTGACATTTTATTTGCTTGAAAACCTCCTACCAAATTTTGCAGTTCTCTGCACATTCGTGAGCATGTGTTTCTGAGACAGAATACCTGGAGTTCCAACATATGTAGAGGATTGATTTACAAGATCAAAATTAGACCATATTACCTAAAAAACTTACTCATTACTTTAGAAAAACTTACATAGCAAAAGAAGAAGAGAAAGGGAGAACCTGTGTAGGGACACTTCCTAATTGCTTCTTAATAATCAAAACCAGCCTTAAACCATAATACTAATTTCTCTGATATTGTTCAAATGTGTACAATTTTCACTGAAACTGCCAAGGTTAGAGTTGCAGCACCAAATGATGTAAGCTAGTACACAAAATTAGACATATCATACATGATATTTGGGTAGATTTTGAAAGAAAGATATTACTACTGCAGTATTGCCATTATAATTACTAAATAAATATGTTGTAAGTACTGTTTGTCCCTTCAGGTTTCGTGTATATGTTTGTGTGCATACATACAACGATGATTTTGTGCCATCAAATCATTTTCTATTTCATTTAGATTTTCTCCATGATGATTGTCCCTAACCTGTTCTTTCAGGTCTCCCAACAGTGCACATTTGCACCCAATATAACAATTAAATATCTGATTAAAAATATTTATTCCAATGCCAATTTGATGTGTTTGTACATGCAATAATATTTAGGGAGGCATGATTCATTTTTATCAAAGTACCAACTTAAAACATTGCTAGGAACATGCCATAGATATCAATATTTGCTTGATGCCAGTTATTCAATAATACTGAAATTTATTGTACTTTATGACACCATATCAATATATTATTACAAGGCAGCATAAACATCATCTCATAATGACTATAGAGGTTTTCAGCACATTGTTCTTCCTTCTAATGCTTCTTAGTATCTTTCTTCATAAACCTATCCCTTATTCACTCCGTATTTGACAAAAGGATCACTATGAAATAAAGGCAAAGCATTAAGATTCAGCTGCTGATTGCAGTATGAAAAAAAAGTTAGGTTCATTATATTTCTATTATTTAAGATAGTACAAGATATGCAATCTCATGTTCGGTGTGTAGAAAAGCTTTAAATGAAATGACATACAGATAGCTAACCCTTGCTTAACTATGGTCAGTGGGATTAGCAGCTACTTCCGTAAGCAATGTGGTTGTAAAGCAGAAGTCACATGACCACATCAAGTTACAATGGCAGTAGTGGCAGTTCTAGTTTCCATTGTAATGCACATTCCATGTGGTCAGCAATGTCCTACAGTTATGTGATCATCATTTGTGACCTCCTGACATTTTTTTATTTGACTTTGCTTGTTGAAAGCCAGCAGTGAAGGTCACAAATGACAATCAGGGGACCACAGGAATATTGCAAAGGCTGCAAGTACAAAGATCTATTGTAAGTCTCCTTGTTTACCACTGTTGAAACTTCAAACAGTTGCTGAACAAGTGGTTGTTCAACGAGGACCATCTGTACTGGAATTGTTCTCTTACAAAGCCAGATATACGCTGACAACTCTTTCACTCAACATATTTGGCAAAATACATTGATGTCCACCAATGTAAGGCATGAAAAACAGGTTTACATGTGAAGGTTTAAATTAAGTGATTTAATTCTAAAAGTCTAGGCCCAGAAATCTTCCCAACTAATGGTCAGCCTCTGGTTAGAGTTAGATAAGGATCAATGGCATTCGTTATTAATTTGCTTGTAGCTAGGTAACAAATCTAAACTAAGCCATCTTTTAACTCTTCTCTCTGACTCTGCCATTCCTTCTCCTACAACTAATTAAACTAATAAAGATTATTTAGAATTCAAAGTATCAAGCCTATCAAGTCAAAATGGGCATATACGGTTTTTATACTAGATATGCTCTGCCCACATTTATAATATGCTTGGTTACATTGCCACTGGAATTTGTTATTCAGGATACAAGACAATCAAAAACCAAAACAGGTTATAAAATGATGATACAGACAACTGTGACAATTATTAGAAATGCTAACCAAAGCATAATATAGGGCGCCACTTTCCATTTTCCCAGTTATTTAATGTAATACATAGCTTGCCGACCTATAAAACTAAGTCCATCCAATGTAATTGTTGTTGTAAGTATTCTGCATGATTCCTAGAAATACTGGGCTGAAGGGGCAATAAATGTAAGAATAATAATCTTGTTCAATATTCTTAATCTACTTTCACATGATATTTAGGAACACTAGTTGGACCTGTATTTCTGCCATTCTTTCAATCACTTTCCTTAGTGCTATAGGAAGCTCACCAAAACTCCAGTGTCATGACATTGTTCTGATCAACCAGGAGAAGGGTTCAGAATCCTTCTGCACATATATAAAGATTCTCTGGAACAAGACAAAAGAATACATAGTAAAAAGAATTTTTTTAATATAACCTTGGAAACAAACATAACAGCAGGATGCATTACTTGACAAATTATACACCCTGCAATTAAAAACCCAAACAAACTTGTAGGGATGTTAGGAAAGAACAAAGAATACAGTTATCTTGTGTTATAAAAGCAAAACATCTTACTCAATTAAAAAAGGGAGGAATAAAAGAAAAAAAATCAATAATATAAAGCATCTTTCCGACATGCATACTGAAATCCAAATTGAATTTGGACAGAGAAAATTAACATTAAATTGAAACTCAAAATATTAAATAGGGATGAATTCCAAACAATGCACCATTTGAAGACAAAAAACCAACAACTTTCACACTCCAAAAAGATAGCTTGTGACAGACAGCCAAAAGGACTGTCTGCACAAGCCATCTTTATTTTAGCAACAGTACCTCCACAAAAGCATCATCATATAACTAAACAGAAAGCACAATGCTAGAGAGTCCAGATTTAAACATCAAGTAAAAATGAAGAATGTGATCAGGACTCTGAGATTTAGAAAACCAAACTTGGAGACATATAAAAACTGAAAAGCAGAAAAAAAGTGAATAGACAAATTGGTGAGACCAGACTGTCTCATTCTCTTTACTGACTATGATGTCTTTATCAACTCAGCTTGATAAAGTATTCAGTACTTTTTCCCAAAGTCCTGAATACCCACCAATTTTATTTTCTAAAAATGCCTGTAGACCTGATGAAGCATTCTAGTAAATAAATTTTAAAAATTACTCTAGAGATACTTTACAGAATACCAGTTTCTCAATATATTTTTAAAAATTAAAAATAATATTATTAGAACCATATGGGGCCTGGAACTTGACAAATACCGTATTACCTACTTTAGTTAGGAAATCATGTAACTGGATCATCTAGTTCTGAAGCTCACTTAGCTAATGTTATAGTACAAATATCTTTTAATGTTGACTGTCAGTACTTGGAACTAGGCAAACAGAATGTCCATCTATAAATGAAAATAGGGTACTTTCAATTAAAAAGCATAGAAAATACATCAAAGCCCAAAAAATACTGCATGAAAAACCAGATGTAGTAAAACAGAAGGTATATATAAAAACAAGACTCTAAAAGAATTTTAAAAAGAGGTAGGAGCATTAGCTGGATGTAGGAGAGAATACAGTTTAGTATGGTGAAGATAATCGAATTACAAAGGCGTATAGTATGGCAAACTAGATGCTCATGAAGCCTTATGGCACATGAAGCCTAGTTTTATGGCACAGATGCCATATCTCAAGGGTCTTCAAACTTGGCAAGTTTAAGACTTGTGGACTTCAACTCCCAGAATTCCTGAGCTAAGATGACTGAAGGATGAATTCTGGGAATCAAAGTTCACAAGTCTTAAAGCTGTCAAATTTGAAGACCCCAGCCATATCTGATGAATTTTAAGGGCCACTGTGCAGAACCTTGTAAAACTGTATGTTATGGAAGGATTAGTATAGGAAAGACACAGGGATGTATACAATTGCCCTGTGTTGCTTGGGTATGTATACATTAGCAGGTGTGATGAGGCTAGTATGAATGTGTCTGTAATGCAGGTGCAGGAGGAGGACATACTCTATTATTTCTGTGTGTCCAGTTATGGGGCACTGTCTTTCTGGATAAGGAATCTTTCTGTATTGTCCTTCAAGGAAAATTGAGAAGTGGCATGGCACTGTGACAGATTAAAGGCCTTTAGATGTTTAGGCTCTCTAAGTTGAGTTAACTATGTAAAGATCGGAATCCTGACTAGATCCAACTGGTGCTTTGTGTTAGTTACATTCTGTTTAATGAGTGCTTTGGCATGATTATATCCATCCGGAGTAGAAGACTTGGAAAAAAGCCCAAGGATGACCTTTTAGATGTCACTGCTTGTTTCCATATAAGTTAAAAATCATCTCTCATAGTCAATGTGACAAGGCCAAGTGGGGGGAAATAGTCTGAGCAAATAGTGAAGTATGGTCATCCATACTCTTACTTCCATTTTCATAAATCCTGTCTCTAATTGCAGGATAGTGCTAGACATACATTTTGGGACTTATCAGGTTGATCTTGGAAATCTGAATTGTACAAGTTCTAATGGTAAGAAATTGAAAAGGCGCCTACCTGGACATCACAAAGAAGCTGTGCTATTGGTTTGGTTTTGAATAACTTGAGTATAATGCATCTCCTGTATTAAAGAACTTAAGGATGGCAGAAGAGTTCCTCTGGGCATTCTCATTTATTTATGAGAGTACAGTATTGAGTGGAAATTTTGGATCAGGGCAAAGGTCTGAATGTAACCTGTAAAAGATGTTATTGAACTCTTTTCAGATCCTCATAGGGAAAGGATATCAGGTATTGCCACAATATTGAGGAATGGAGGTTATATGAATAAAGATTATCTGATAAAGGCTAACCTTTATTATATAACCTCCATCCCTCAATGTTGTGGCAATACTTGATATTCCTTCCATATAAAGATCTGAAAAGAGTTCTACAAGATCATTCAGCTAAATATTTACTGGGTCTATGCAATCACACATTTTTATTAGGTAGAATTCCCAATATGGCTCTGTTGAAGCTACACAAGTTGAGCATCTTTAAATGACCTTTTCAGTTCTTTCAATAAATGTATAAAACTGATGGCTGACCACACAAAGAGGGACATTGGGAATGTCGGAGCTTACAGGCTCACTAATATATCCCAAAATACTTTCTAAATCTATACCCACATGAATACTTACTTACAAAATGGGATAATGTCTTATCCATAGAAATCCCAAAGGATCATCAATTCTGGACTTAAGCTGATTACATAATAGACATTGAGGCTTGTAAGGTTCTGTGTTGGTAGCCTTTTACAATCACAAACTAGAGTGGATCTGCCCATGGAAACTATTCCTTTAATAACACATATTAATATTGACAGCAAGGAGAAAATTGCTACATTCTTATTTAAAGCATACTGCAGTTATTTTCTGCTCAGTTGGTATGATAAACACAAAAAAGCAAGCTAGATTGCAGTGGTATTTTAGCTGATCATCAATGCAGACCACAATTCAAAAACTTTTAAAACAACTAATTATGAATGATAAATTATTTGCATTCATGTATTCCAAACTTGAAAGTTGTTTATTTTAAAGTAACTTTTTTTAAAGATACAAATTTGCAGTCCCAGTTTCCCCCTTGACCTCTTGAGAAAATTAATTGCCTATCCCTTTCTAAAGTAAGCGTCTGCCTCCCCCTTCAACTCCTCCCAACTGCCTGTTCCACACATATATACACATCTTTTGGCTGCCTTGCACTGTGCTTTGAGAGGTAACAAGCAGCCACAGAACTCTGCAGCTCTGAGGCTGCTCGCCACATTGTGTTTTAGGGGCTCTTTAGTATGCTGGAAGCAGTGTGCAATGTGAAGCAGCAGCCACTCTGGCCTGGCCCTGAAATGCAATGTGGCATGGCATGAAACCCAGCTGCCACAGGAACTCGCAGTGATGCAAAGCCCCAGTTGCCCTGGGTATGCTGAGCCACCTCTGCTTGGTCCAGCAGTTTGGCACAAAGCCTTCACTATGCTGCACTCCAAGGTCCCTGCTGGTCTCCAATCCGCCCCCCGGGTGATCCTCACCATATTCTTGTTCCTGCTGCTGACATTTTACCAGGTAGCTACTGGCCATAGACGGCCTTTTCTCCCAGGTCCTGTGAGGAAACTGCTGTGCCCAATTTTGGGTGAGAAAGCCTTGTGCAGCTAGCTAGTTTGCAAAAGGCCAGGCTTGGCATGCTTGATTGGCAGTAGGAACAAGAAGACAGCAAAGGTCAGCTGGGGTGGCAGAGTGAGAGATAGCAAGGTGGCAAACTACATTGGCAAAAAAGGTTCAGACGTGAGGCTAATAAGTGGGGGTGGGAGTAGTTGAAGCATTCCTGAGATCTTAAGTACAGATAGGCTGCCAAATGGCTAATTTTTGATCACATAACCATGAAGGAGCTACAATGACTATAACTTTAGAGACAAGGCATAAGTATCATTCATTCAGCAGTGCCATAGCTTCAAATGGTCGTTGAACGAATGGCCATAATTCATGAACTGCCTATAACTGTTTCAACAAAGAACACTAAGCCACAATGGTTTTATATGTTTTAACTGTGAAGCCAAGTAGAATAGTTTATAAACCACAATCTGTTGCTTAGTAACTGTGTCTTATTAAAATAACAATGTGAGAACCTACTCAAATTATACTCAAATGAAGTGAGAAAGTCTGCACAATAAAAAAGTACTATTTTGAACCTGCAGAGCTTCCAAAGAGCTATGAAATAGACATAACCCGAGATTTTAATTACCTAAATATTGTTGGGAGTCACCAAACACGAGTCTTTCCAAAAGTGAAACTGTCAACAACCTTTGTAATAATAATAATAATCACATAATTTTGAAATTCTTCTGATTTTAAAAGTTTGCAAAGTTTGCAAATATAATTATAGCACAGTTGAATGTGCATCCTGGACTTCAATAATGCAAACTTTAATAGAGTGATGGTAAATAATTTTCCATGATGGAAAAGGTAATGGAAAATGGAATTGAAGATGGGCAAGAAATTTTAGAAAGACAAATACTAAAAGCACAACTACAGACTATTTGATGATGCAAAAATATAAAATAGGGGAAAAACTAAGACTACACAAAATGCTTAGTGAAAATCTGAAAAATGAAAGACACATAGTGGAAATGGAGACAAGTAGGGTTATGAAGGGTTTCAGAATCAAAAAATACTTCAATATGTACATAGATATGCCTATACTAAAGCAGAAAGTTTTTTTGATGGCATCTTGGGAAAATATGGAATTGCATTAAGGACTTGCCAATATACATAGTAGGTGCTATATGAAAGTCACCATACATTTTGAAGCAACATTCTCCCTTTAAATCTGAAGTCACCAAAGTGAGAATATTTATTTGAGTGAACTTTGGCACCATTTGTCTCCAAACCAACTCCAGAATAAGATCAATACATAGATGTAACCTAAAACTGTAGTAATTATATCAGAAAGACCAAGGCTCATTAGCAATGGATATTATGAGAAAAATATTTACAAAATATTTATTTTGTTCAAAATAAAACTATCATAACATCAGCTTCTTGAGTGAAATAAAGAATACCTGTGGATAATAAATGCTGTCCCAATCTTTAAAAAGGGGGAGAGAAAGGGCTAGAAAGACAAATTTAGACCAATAACTGGAAGAATTCCAAAGATAAGAGTAAGTCACCTTCAGGAAAAAAAATTGGGTTCATTTATTATCCTTGATCACTAGTAAAACCACCAATAGCCTAAAATATTAAATTAAATGAAACACTAAAGTTACTATAAAATAAAAGGTCAGAAACAAAAAAAAATTAATCATAGTCATTAAAGATGACTTGCTGACTAATCAAGATCTCTTTGAACACAAAAAATGAAATTAAATTAAAATAATTAAGATGTGAAAAGATATAAATGTTGGATAAAAAATTTACTATAATTCCAAAAATGGTCTCATTCCAAAGTTTGCAAATGTACTTGAAAATTTTTCTTATTGTAATTTAGTTAGTTCCACTAGTCTCAGCACAATATGATTTATTTATTATGATAATGCTAGTGATACATTCAAGAGCTTCCCATATCATAGTTAGTACAAAAGATGAAGGATTCACATTAGGGAACTGGTTTATGCAACAATTATTTGGGAAGCTACAGTTAAAACCCGACCAATATACCAATATTACCAATTCCCAGTTTACATTTGAACTTACTAACATAGTTCTTGTTATTGTTTGTGGGAATCTGATATACTTAATCAGCATGGCTGGCAACAAAAAATAAGAAAAAAAAACTGGAAAGAACTAATTTTCAGACAGCAATACATGTAGATGCAACATATGCATGTTTATTTTGTACGTCATTTATACAATTTACAGAAAGTGGAAAAGGAATATGGAGACCACTACAAAATTCACCCAAGCTATATTTGATGGTCAGTATTCCTATTTTCTATCTCCAATTGGAGATTCAATATTCAAAGTTTTTTTTAAAAAATCTCTTTTTTCCTTGGCACTTCAGGAGTCATGTTTTTCAGAAAGGCAACTTAAAGGATAAAGGACTAGAAGCTAAATTTTCAATTAGTAATATGATACCAATACCAAACATTAAATTAATATCAAAGATAAAACCACATACAACTAATCTCGTGAGAGATACTAACACGCAAAACATTTGCTAAAGAAAATACTTTGACTATTTTTGAAATTTTTAGTGAAATATTGAAATTCCGTTATGAAGCATTATCAAATCATTCAAAGTTTAATTGAGTTCTTTAATGACAAAATAGAAATTTATTAATCAAGCAGTATTTTTGCAACTATTAGATTAAGCTATGTGCACTTTTAACATTACCTTCTGCCACTTCCATCTAATCCTTAAATTTGCAGATACCTATGGACAAGACTGTGTTTGAAGATACATATTTTCAGTTTATAAGCCTGTCCTATTTAGAAACGGAAAATAAGATACAAATAGGGAAAAATGATCATTTCAAGATCGTTTTAATTAATTTGTTGGGGTAGAGTAGCTGCCTTTCAGTCCATAATTATGGTATTTTTCTGGTCTGAATTTAGGAATGTCCTTGCTCTTTCTTCTTTCATCACTACCAAATTATAATTATACTGATCCTAAATGTTCTTCAAAGTTTATACAATAAAGAAGAGATATGGTGTATTCAGAAATATGTAAATGACATGACATTTTACAGTATATACTTTTTCATTCAAGAATTCTGGAAAGACTCTGACGATATCCATATGTTTTCTGGGAAACTTAATCTGGTGGCTGGTAGGTTACTTTTGAGGACTAGTGCAACAATTTCTAATAATACTCACTACATGATGCATGAATAACAGCTGAATGCAACTTCACTTAATGTAGCATGCAAATCAGAACGTCTGCCCACCACTGATCTGGAACCCATAAATTTCTTAAATTATGAATTAATCCTAACTTGATTTGAATCCACTTTAGTTTTTTAAATATTTGAAGAGTGTCTTAATTTATGATTCTGATAATAGATTAAACTTTATTTCAGAAATTATTAAATATTCACAATTAAAAACTGTTTGATTGAAATAGTTAATACTTAGAATGAATTACTGAAAGGTGTGAGAGTATTTTGAGTTAATAAGAGCACAAAGCATCTTGAATTTGAAATATTGGAATTAAAATATCTCTCTTCAATGTTTCAAATGCTCTATTCTGTTTGGACCTGGAATGTTATGTGCTGTTCCAAACATTTCAGAAGTATCTGAAACTAAAAGCAATCCTCTAAACATCTGTTTCAAATTTAAAACAGTGTTAAAGCACTTCCAATACAATTAGAATAGCCTGCTTGAAACCAGAAATATTTTAAATTTGAACATTTGATTCACTCTTGAGTGTTCTTAGATATGAGATTTGATATTAAAATAAAAAAAATACTGGAATTGTTTTGTGGTATTCTTGTATCTAAATCACAATTTAAAAATTCTTTATCATACACACAAACACACTTCTATAGCGGAGATACTAATTATATTGATTATAATTATATTGTTACATTTTTTTTCATATTCTTAAAACACTTTTTCCAACCCAGAAGACTTAAAATGTGTGAGGACTGTAATTCTCAAAATTCTCAGACAGGAGTTTCCAAGAGTTATAATTTCAAAATAATTGGTGGGTGTCAAATTAGAAAAATCTGCATTAGCATTTACGACTATAAGGAAAAACAATTTTATGATACCATTTTCAAAAAAACTGTTACAGCAATCACAATACTGATAGTATAACCAATTACTACTAAAGGCTTTCTAATCCTTCAGGTTAGTAGAACTTTTATGTTTTTCTTTTGTTTTACAATGTATTCCTGATACTTATGTGTAATGCATGCTGTCCAACTAGTGAATATAATATAATTCTACTAAAAAAAGACCAACAAAATGCATAGTTTAAGTATCTTTGATACTATCTAGGGATTTACAAACTATAGTGGCTAAATTATTAGACTAGGAATTTAGAGCACCAGTTAAAAATCATTCAGTGACTTTAAGCCAGTTGCTCTCTGTCAACTCAAGGTATCTCACAGGATTATTGCTAAAAATGGAAAAACAGGGTGAGGAAAATCTATGTATACCTGCTTGAGCAACTAATGAAAGATGAACTATCAATCTAATAGATAATATTGACATACTACTCATAAGGTTAAACATACTAACGAACAGTATATTAAAAAAGCAAAAAAAAGTGCTCTTACCATGATCAGAGTATTAGACAAGTTACAGCATCAGTTCTGGATTTCTTTGGATAGTTCATCTGACAAATTCCAGAATTCAGTAGTCTATGAGGAAAAAGATGGACCAATGTAGGGGATTTTGTTTGGTTTGGTTTGTTGGTTGTTTACAAGTCTAGGAACAATGGATACAAAGTCTTCTGAAGCAGCATACTTTGCTTGTTGTTTTATGTTTAGAAAGTTTATTAAAATCAATTTGAACAGATTAAGAAAAGTAAGATTAGTTTTTCACATATAAGAAAAGAAGTGGATTTTTCCTTCATAACAAATTTGAATAGTTAAAAGCAGCAAGCATTTTTAATTTCCAAGTAACACATATCTCAGCTGCCTTATAAAACAATATTTATATTTCTAGACCTATTTTTAAGAGAAATTACTTTGAAGCTAGTAAATTCTGAACAGCTGAAGTTCAGAATGGCACTGACTTCAGAGATATATAAAGTATTCTAAAAATTTAACACATTTTGTAGAATAACAATGTTCCCTTCTGAAAGACAATGAAACTTTGGTTAGAGTGATAGTAAAATAGGCAGATAGAGGCTTAACTCCTTACTCAACCCTGAGTTCAACAGATAACATTTCTCATGCTAATCTTTCTTAACACAAGAAAAAAGGCAGTGAAAACACATTCAGGTATTTCTCCTTGAACTCTTTATAGGGAAGTAGTACATAGACAGCATAACATTAATTAGCTGAGGCAGATAACATTTTGTCTAATCATGCATATTATTCATATTTCCCTTTATAGGCATAGGACACTAGAGCTTTCAAGGTATCTTCTCTAATCCCAGGAATGAAAACAGTACACTTCCATGCCCCACTCCTTAAACAAAAATAACTTCAGTGTTTTTTTAAGTACGTTTTTTTCTAAGGTTTTGTCTAACAATATTTCACAAGAAAAGTGGGCAAGCAAAGCAACCAATGCTGGAACTTTTGCGAATAAAGATTATTACTAATATTTAATATATCAAGGATTAAGCATGAAATACAATCTTGGCAACATATTTCAAAATCATACAGGGAAGAAAGTACTTAGGCACCAAACACTTAAGACTTTATAGTAAATGCTCACTAAATGAATAAATATTAACATATTTACAGTAAATCATAATAAAATTGATGAACTATTTGTAGCAACTTTAAGGGCATACAGCCAGACTATTTGATGGACCTGTAGTCTCTTGTCTGGTAAGATCAGGGAAAATTGGTCCATTTTGGTCACCTTGATCCAACACCATCTATGATGATCAAGAAGCCTCTTTTCATTGTTGCGAGCACCTGCCACCTGAAATGATGTCTCCCAGATCCATTTAGCTCTTTATTTAATGGTGTTCAACAAGTCTTTAAAATCTGACTGTTCTCTGAGGACTTGGGATAAAATTTTGTACAGCCCTGGATTGTTCTGTAGTTTATCTGTTCCTTAGCTTCTGTGTTCTCCTACTTTAAGAGTAAGCCACCCAGAGTCATTCTGGAGTCAGGCCTTTTATAAATATACTTCTATTAATAATTGGAACGAATGTTCTAATTCAGAAAATTCCTATGAGAGAACAAGTAAAATAACTACAAAAGTATAGATGCTAATGAACTACTTCCATTACATTACAACAACTTCCACATAAAAATCCAAAAGCCATCTTTAGTAGCAGTTTGTAATATTCAGATTCCTTTAAAAAAGAGCAAGGTACTTTGGGTCTAGTTTGGAAATCTTTCACTCTGTCATCTATTCCATCAATAAGCAATAATCTCTTCCCCCTCCTACCTGCACCCATAGATTTAGATTTTTTTTTAACGTAAGTGTTAATGAAAGGACATCTGACACATAGCTGCAGCTTACTGCCATCTTGTTTACTGAATGGGTTTCTTGAGCACATGTGGTCATCATATGGATTCAGGGAAAAATATGGCTAACAACAAAAAAAGAATACCCACACTGGATACAAAGTCCCCATTCCCCACTTTGGATCCAACTCCATTGTTGGAGTCTACTGGAATTGGACAGCTAATAAATTCAAACAAACAAACAAACAAATACTGTACACAATTTACCCTGAGTTGTAAGTTACCATCAAATAATCTATTTTTTTCAGCAATGTTTCAGATTTCTCCAAATACTTTATCAGCATTTTCAGGAAATATTAAGAAAGGTTTATCCACAAAATCCAAATTCAGAATGCCAAGAAAGTATCAGGATAATTCCTAAAAACATGATACCAAGGTTGGCCATGATGTAGGGTAAGTGATTTTGTGTGAAGTATAAATTGAAGGATTTGGAGAAATTTTACTTGCTGCACAAATGTATTTATCAATGAAAGTATTAATATCGTCTATTTCCACTTTAACTGCAAATAATGGCCAAAATAATTTGTGAATTTTCTTCTCATTCAGTGAAATATACCACATAAGAATAGGACCTCTTACTCAGAAAATAGATCTGACAGCTCATGATACAACCAAATTGCTGATTCTAAGCAGATTATAGATCTGCTCAATTCTTCACAAAAGAAAGATGGAGTCATTTTTTATCATTTTTATCAGGCTATACTTGTGAGTAGTAAACATGTACAGGACCTCCACTGATACTTTTTGTAATAAAAAATAACAGCACGCTTGCTATTTAGGTGGGGGGATGGTAACAGTAATTCTTAAAGCCTAGCCCATTAGAATAATATTAAAAACTTGTATCAGATTAAGATTTTCAGGAAGACTACTCCATTAATTGGAACCTGCAAATAAAAGCTCTCTAACAACTAGTCACTACCTCTGGTTTCAAATATAGCAGTTGAAGCTCTATAGAAGATCTTCAGATGACAAGGAATACAAGATTATAACAAATATGAATGGTAGGACAACGTATTTAAAATACACTGGGATTTAATAATAATATAAAACCATGTAATTCAGAGTACAATGGTATTAGACATGGAATCCTTTGTATATTTAGCTGAGCAATCAATAAGACAGCCAAGGGGTAATTTATTAATAGAATCCCTAATCCAGCAACAGGCAATCTAATGATATCTAAATGTTTTCTCCTACAAAGCCTACAATTTCTTATCACTAGCCATTCTGGCTAGGTTGACATAATCAAGACCAGCCGGAGGTTATCTTTAATCTGTCCTTCAGAGAAAACTTTAGTTATGCAAGTTGTAATCACAGAATATGCAAATTTGTGGTTAGCCTAAAAAAAAAGCCTATGTTCACTAGTCTTAAGATGTTGCTCATAGCTAGGTTCACAAACCTAGGTCACAAATAAGCAAATCCTATTTTCTCAAGATGTTGTGTGAATCTAAGCCCTTCAATGAATGAAAAATTCTCAAATAAATCACAGGGTGAAGAAAAGTGGTAACAAGTAATTCTTCTTGAATTCCATCTTGTCTCAATAAGTGCTCAGCAATTCAAACTGTTGCTTCATTGAGTTATATTGGCAATATAGGCCATCATGATTATTTCATCCAGTTCCTATAGACATTATATTGAAACTCTTACCATTAATAAATATATAAGAATAGGAAATTGGACATCAATTATTTTTTGTGAACTGAGGTTGCAAAAGAAGATATGGCCTAGGCTTCCTTCCTTCTTATGCAGTCTACCCATTTCCTCCTCCTCCTCAAATAATTGTAATTGTGACTAAAAAATCAATTTTCTCTTTTACAAAAATCAAATAAGCTTTATTTTTCTCATCCAAATAATTCAACATCCTCTTCATTTGAAGAAAAGGGAAGTACAGCCAATATCCATGTTTTCTCTCAAATATCCTGCAAATGAATGTACAAAACCTTCTCTTACTGATGTCTTTTAACACAAATGTTGTCAATATTCCATATGGCTTTTATTCTTAAAACAATTGGTCTGCTGACAATTTCGAATAAAATTCTTGCAAATGGTTGAGTTCAGCAGTTGCTATTACTTGTATTTACTTCCATTTTTTAAGATAAGAAATAAGGATAACACAGTGATTTGCAAATTTAAATAAACTTGAGTACTTTTTAGAAATTAACATCATGTTGTAAGATTTCAGTCTACCATGCCTTGAGATAAGTATGGTAAATATCATATTCTTCTGGCTGAAGAGCTGAAAAGGGACAAAGAAAGTATCTCCATTATTTTGTTTGATGGTTTATTTCTCAGATATATATAGCCCATCCATGTTAAACAACTCCGGGCAGCTCACAATGGTAAAACCATTAAATAAAACAAAAGTTAAAAACAATAAAAGCAATAAAACAATAAACAAAATTCCATTTGCAATAATTGTTCCCTTGGGAATGCACACAGGTTTGTCTGTTCTCCTTCCATACTTGGTCCCTATGCAATCCCAGCACCTCAGTAAAAAGCTGGGTCTTAACAGTAGATGGCCAGATTCCAGGGAGGGGATCTCAAGCCTGCCCACCCTATCTGATCTAGTGGGATGGATGTATTCCCTTAGGACAGTGGTGGTTAATCTTTTTGGGCTCCTGTGTGTGCGCTGAAGCTCGCACGCTCGCATGCCAGGACCCAGAAGGCAATGCATGCCCTATGTCCCCTGTGCATGCATGTGCAATCTCCCACCCATTCACCCCCAACGCCCCTTTACCTGCACCACGCCTCAGCTGATTTTCAGCTGGTTTGAGGCCCTTTTCAGCCTTCCAGAGGCTTGAAAAAAGCCTCTGCTGGCTTTGCAGGCCGAATAGGCCCATTTCGTCACTTCCAATATGACAGGAAGTGATGAAACAGGTCTATTATTCATCCTGCAAAGCCTGCAGAGGTTTTTTTCAAGCCTCTGGGAGGCTGGAAAAGGCCTCAAACCGGCAGAAAATCAGCTGAGGCGCACGCATGCACAGTGAGGTAAGTTTGCCTGCGGCTCACATGCCAGCACAAATGGCTCTGCATGCCACCTGTGGCATGTGTGCCATAGGTTCACCATCATGGCCTTAGGATAAAGTGGTCCAACAAATAACCATGTCCTGTGCCATGTAAGGCTTTAAATGTGATAGCCAGCACTTTGAATTGCAGCTGGAAGAAATCTGGAGACAGTGCAGTTTGTACAATAAAGGTTTAAATGGATAAAGCTATGGGCACCCATTACTCTGTGTATTATTACATTCTGGACCGACTTGCAATTTTTGATATGCCTCATAAATGATTTGATCAAAGTCACATTTATATTCTTCAACTCCACTTTATGGCGATCTTACAAGTTCAAAAACTAACCTTGCAAACTGTGGAAGTCCTTATATCAACTCAAATTCACAAAACAACACACTAGTTGTCTCTTGTTTCTAGGCATAAAGTGCTATAATTACCTATAAATACCTCAATGGTTCTTCATAAATCTATTTGGCAGTCTTCATCCCTTAATTTGTTTGCATAGTTTTCAATAATAATTGACAGTAGTTGCATACCACATCCCTGATCTGTAGAGGATTATGTATCTTAAATACAGGGAAGGTTCTTTTTTAATTGCAATTTCAACATTTTAGACCTCTAGACCTCAGCTGACTTCTTCACTTAATTTTATTGTAAGTTAATTACAATAGCTGTATATCATCTGTTGGCTTCCCCCATTCCATAAATTTACACATGGTTTAGTGCTACTCTTTGTTAATAACTACAATTTTATATTGTAATATTGCATACATTTATAATCCAAGCAGCAACTTTTTTCAGCTGAAAAGATATGAATTTTCTAAATTAATAAATGTTGCAGGCACAAAACTAGTCTCTCATTCAAGAGAGAGACAGGCAACAATGAAATGTTCTTGCACTGCAGAGTATCTAGAAATGCTTCCTTTCTCAGCTCCAATGGGAACATTTTAACATTGCACTCAGTTTGAAACATGATGTCAAGATCCACAGTTGGTTTTTTGATGGTATATTAGGAAAATGTCAACAAGAACCAATTATGAAATTGAACTAAAATTATATTAATACATTTATGCCAAATCTCTCTACAAATCTAATGATTTTCTAGTTTCAATATGTACAACTATTGCAGATGTTACAGTGATAAATTGTGTATTCCTGCACTATAATTTGTCACAAACTTCATTAAAGTGACCAAAGTATGGCCTGGGATCATCCTAATGTATCAGGATGATCCATGTATCAGCGGACTACATAAAAACAGACAGTTTGTAAACTTTCCACTCATAGTTTTTGTTTCCCCATAAACTACCACAGACAGGAGAAAGGACTTGAGCAATTCTTGTCAGGTCTACTTCCACAGTTTATCAGAGACTCTTTAATCAACTGAGCAGCTTTCAAATGCACACTGATCATACTGACTTATATGCTTAATATTATTCCCATATTTTACTACAAATGTACTAGTCTTCAATTAAGAAAAAAGAATTACTATCTGCTTTTCTGCTCCCTCCACCTCTTCTTATCAGTATCTATTGTTCTTAGGTCATAAAAGCTCATTTCTGGATTATGACTTTCCAAACTTTGGCAGCAAAAATGTTACTGGTTTCATTGAAGCAAAGCATCAGTGTTTTAACATGCCTAATCTGTGGTCTTATTCTGTTTGTATCAGCGCAGAATAAATGTAACATAGCTGACTTGGACTTTACACCTAAGTTACATGACAAATTACACTGATTACATTTAACTAACAGATAATTAAATGCAAACTTTTTCATACATGGCATAGACAGCCCAGTAATAGACTTTCCATCAGTCGAGATAAACCAATATGCAGAATATGTGTAACCTTGTAAATTGCATGCTGTATTGACTATATTTTTATATTCCAACTCTATTAAATTTATCTGATAAATATGAACAAAATTCATTTTTAGATTATCTTGTTTATACAAATGCACATTAAATGGAAGATTATAATTATATATTGTCTTGTAATACAGAAGTGTGCCTTGTATTAAGATTTGTCTGCATATTCAGAATATGTAAGACCATTCTTAATATCATTTAATTACAACCCTGAAATTCTCTTTAATGGAAGATAGTTTCCTCTCAGAATTATAATAAAAATTGTAAACAGTAGACACCTAAAGAATTATATAAATTAAAACTGAAATAAAATGGGACAATGTTATGTCCCAGCTATTTATCAATTCACCCAATTCACTTTCTAAATTACTGTTACATTACATGTTCTCTATTTTGTAACTAAATTACAATCTTAAAATAATTTAAAATGCCAACATTCATTAGACATGTTGCTTTATCTTTTAATCCCATATTTGTCAGTGGAACAGAAAAGGGCCCGCCAATCTAAAGTTTGATTAATTTGAAATATCCAACACTTCAGAAAAAATCAAAATTGCATTTATATTTTATTCCTTCCATTTTATACCATCCATGTATATTGTATTCAGAATAGACAAGTAAAAAACCTACACAATTTTATATGAAGCCTCTTCTACTTAATAAGCACTAATATTAGTTAACTCTATAAAAAAGTGATTGCTTACAGGACAAAACCTAGGAGAAATTTTAGTTTCTTTCACAAAACTTGTTAATGTGGGAATGAGCATATTACCTTAAAAACAATTGTAATACTAGCGCATTAATGGCAGAATTAAACATTATGTACAAATCTACAATATATCTACACATCCAAAGATTTATGCAAGATAGATATCATAGATATTAACCACAAACACTGAGTAATGAATGCAATCTGCCAATCTTCTAGGGGAGTCCCAGGGTCTAGTCTACTTTTAGCCAGTCTAACCAGATGACTTTTGTTAGATGACTTTCTTAGGCCAACTACCTGACATGATTGTTTTTTGAGCCCTTGAATGAAAAGATAGTTAGAAACATTGTCTTTAGCACTACGCTGATTATTCCACCTTATAGATGCCTCCTCTTATGCCAATATTCTGACCTGCATTGGGGGGAAGCAAACACAGAACTTGTTTTCCTAAGAAATCAATTGAGTGGCATCAAATAATCCAACATTTTCAACCTTACCATAAAACTCAAAACATATTCATACGCTCCTATAATGGTATTCTTCCAACTGGTTTACAGCTGAGTGTAGATTAAAACAAGACATTCCTCTCCACCCCAGACTTATGGAGCTCCTCACCTCTAAACCATGCATTAGATGGTCTCCATTCCCTATACCACAACCACAAATCACCCCGTCTAATGATGGTTAAGAAGAGAAGACCTGAATGCAGAAAGAATCCAGTTCCCAGGCACACTTCAGGTAGGCTTAGTTTCTAGCACTTTTCCACCGATAATCGCCTCCTCCCTTTTGCATCCCCATCGCCAATACCTCCGTCTTTCAATTACCCAGATCCCCTGCCAGTCTCCTAAACATACACAAACTCAATCACAGACAACACCCCCCCCCCCGCCTGCCATACCTCCTTAGTAGCTAAGGATCCTTAGCAGATGCTTCCTATCTTTCCATGTATAATGTGCAGAAATTATTGGGAAACACTGGTGTCTAAGACGTCCAGGTCCTGTGCCATATACTACTTTATATGCAGTGACAAGCAGCTTGAATTGCACTCGAAAACCTAGTAGCAACCAATGCAGCTCCCGCAGTTGAAGTGTACCAGTAACAAGAATTCAGGAAGAGCCCCAGATTGTGGCCCTGCTTTTTTGTGAGAAACAGGACTAGATCAATAACCAATAAATAGTCTATATTGAATCATGCCTAGGTTGAATCATGCATCTGTTTTTTTTCTCCATTCACATCTAGACTGTCATAGGTCTAGATAATTCATATTCTCTGCAACTGTAACCCCATCATTTCAATCCCTGAGAATCCAAATCCCAGGCTGCAAAGGACTTCCTCAGAATCACAACCTCCCAGGTACCGCACAAGACATCACCTCTATCACCTCAGTGGATTCTGTCCATCCAGTTTGTGATTCAGAGTGAATGTGAGAGATTTTATCCACGAAATGCTTGGCCAGATGATCACAACTTACATAAACGGGATCTTCCTTTCCATTCTTTCCCCAGGGGTCCAGGACACTCTGAACAGGGTAGTTGGCCAACATTCCGCAGACGCAATAAGGGAGGGAAAGTAATTATGCTTCACTGCCCTTATCGCCACAGAGTAGGCTCGAATCTGGGCTCCTACTCGTGTCCGGTCACATTCGCTTCTTGTTTTTCACCAGCATCATTCTAGACGGTTCTTCACTTCCTTCATTTCCTGGAGCTCCTCAATGAATCAAGGAGCTGTATGGAGTTGATTTGGGGGAAGGGGGGAAAGGGAGGGGGAAGAGGCTGCTCAGGGGTAAATGCTGCCGAGGAGTCCCCTGGCTGCCACCGTATTCCAGAGGTCAACAAAGCGCTAAACAGAGTCGCCCTCCAGATCGCTGGGAAACTCCCCAAGCGTCATCAGGAAACCTTTAATGTAAAACACATAGATTTTTCTCACAGATTTGACACTGTGATCTCTGTCCAACCTTCAAATTATTTTAATATGCTTAAAATATTAGATTTAAGTTCTTGAACAACACATCAAAACAAACCAGGCCCAAAACTTTTATGTACTATTGTGTTTTTTTAAAAAAAATATTTCACACAATGCTACTTTTCAGTGAAACATCTCATCACTCATAGCCATCATGATTGCTGCTTAAAGATATTGAAGAAAAAGCTACTCTATTTAATCTTTATGCATAACATCAACTATTCTATTTTACTCTGGCTGGGTGAGCACTGGAAATCTTGCCACTTCAGATTACATAAGTAAAATGATATAATAATGCTTAACAACTGCAGAAAATATAATTTCTACAGTATAATCAGCTGATCATTGCAGCCATGTCATTCTGGTTTTTTTATCCCTGTAGACTGGATTTCTCTATGGGTTATCATCCCCCATATTTCTGTGGCCCGACATGAACATTGAGAAAAAGGTTTGCTTCAAGTACCATTGTTCTCTGTGGAAGAACATTTGTAGCATCAGGGAACAGTTTACCCCATTTAGTGCCAACATTGAACAAAATTCTATAAGAAATTTTGCTCTTTTAACTTACAGCACTTTAAAATGCCATTTAAATTGCAGAACAGATGAATGTAGCCTAGAATGTGACTTTTAAAAAAAGCTTTAAAATATGGAGCATCCAAACAATGTGAAATGCCAAGGGAGCATCTTATAATACATATGTTCTTCAAATGCTCTTGAAGCATTTATTTATACACTTCTTTCAGAGCCGAAGATAAATTACCTTCCATGTGGCTGATTTTATATTCACAGTTCTTCCTCTGCTGGTCAGTGTACATTTCATTCTGAGGAAAAAACTCCGTTCTGTATTTTGATCCTTTCCCTTTTTAACAGATCCTAATACAAAAAGAGCACAAAGGGAATGAAAGAAAACAGATGACAACAATTGAAATACAGAAACAGATTAACACAATACAAAATACTATGTGTAATTTGCATTCAGTTTCACCTATGAATCTCTTTAAAACAGTGATTGTAAAGATATCCCCAACTTACAACCATCTGGTCACAATGGCAGTTCCCAGGGCCCATAAAGCTGTCACAAAATGTTGCATTATTCTATTTGGGGTGCTTGGCAACCTGTTTGAATTTATAACCAGTTACAAAGTGCCCTGAAATCATTTGAGCACCAGCTGCAATCTTCTCTGCTGGCTTCCCCAGAAAATCAATGGAGAAGCTGGCAGGGAAGGTTGCAAGCAGAAGGGATGTTGGATTTTAAGTCCATTCAACTAGCATGCCAAATGATTTCCCCTCCCTTTCCCTTCTTGCAAAGAGCAGAAATCTTCTGATGCATGGGAGAAACGGACTCATATCTGACAAAAACACTAATGAATGCCAATATTTCCACCCCATTTGAGGGGAAAGTGCCAGAACCCCAGCACTGTGAACCTTCCACAACTATGGTGCTCACCAACACTTTCACCAAATATGAGATGCCCCATCCCACCATGCCCAGGTGGTTGAGGACCTCTCCCAATGCACTGTTTAATAACCACAACTGTGAGAGTCAGGACTGCAGTTGTTGAGTGAAACAGTTCCATAGTGACTTGCTTAATGACTGATTCATTCAACAATCAAGACCCCAGGCCTGATTATGTTCTTAAATGGTACCTGTATTTGCATAGATTTACTAATTACTTTCTTGCTTTTCCCATGAATCTTGTCCCTACTGCTCTTGGTTTAGAGTGGATGGGTGTGAGATGAGATAAGTGTTGGGAGGAAATCAGCAATTTAGCACATGAGACTATTGCTTCCAACTGCACGGCTGTATTAAGCAGTAACTTACTGTTTTGTTTTGAAATGCTTTTTATTAAGACTACTGTAGAATATGTATGTCGTTATATGCACTGCATACTTAAAAAATCAGTATAGGAAACAGGATTTGGGACTAAAAGCCTACTCCTGAGAGGGTGAACCTATGGCACGCAGAGCCATTGCCCCAGCTCAGTTCCACTGCGCATGAGCCTCCCACCTGCCAGCTGATTGTCGGATATCTGCTGCGTGGAGGGCAGGGTGCTTGTGGAAGATGTGTGTGCTTGCACAGGGGGGCGACAGAACACGGGGGTCACACGTGCATGTACAGGGCGAGTGCAGGGGGGGTTGCATGCGCATGTGCAGGGAGTCATGTGCACATGTGCAGGGGCACTGCAGAGTCACACATGCATTGTATTATGGGTGCAGGCACACGTGCGCATGCACGCACGCACTTTTGGCACGTGATGACGGAAAGGTTAGCCATCACTGGCCTACTCTATATCACATGAAGAAAATCTTTAGCCCAAAATTTCTGTTGTTATGTGAGACATTTATTAAGTTAATTTTGCTCCATTTTACGACTTTTCCTGCCCACAGTTATTAAGTGAATCACTGCAATTGTTAAATTAGTAACTTGGTTGCTAAATGAGTCTGGTTTCCCCATTGACTTCGTTGTCAGAAGGTTGCAGAAAGTGATCATATGACCCTAGGACACTGCCATCGTCATAAATGAGTCAGTTGCCAAGCACCTGAATTTTGATCACATGACTATGGGGTTGCTACAATGGTTGTAAGGGTGATAAAATGGTCATAAGTCACTTTTTTCAGTGCTGTTGTAACTGTGAATGGTTACTAAATGAACTGATATTAAGTTGAGGACTACCTGTATATAAACTGGATGAAAATTTCTACTTAATCCAAACTATTCAAGACAAGTTTCAGACATAAACGAGAAAATATAAAGTGTTTTATATTTTATTTTTTAAATCCCAGCTTTTTAATTTTTAAATACCAATTCAAATTCAATTTACAATTTACAAATAGACGTTACAATTTTTACAAATTTAAAATTTCAGATTGTATTTGGGAGAGGATTTGTTATAATTAATTAACATAAATTATGGGATTGCTTAAAACCATTAATCAGGCAACTATTTAAGGAGAAGCCATCTGGCCTCAAAGCAAAACTCTGAATGTTTCTCTCTCATTTGAATTCTTGGTGTTCTCTGAGCTTGCTTTTTTTCTTTCAGATGTTTCATTACAAGGATAAAAATAATCATCATGCCTAAGGAGGTGACTTTTGTGAACTTTTTCCTCCTTTTTTCCTCCATTTTTCATCAAAAAATGCCTAACATCAGATAAACAAGATCAAAAAATGCCTAACATCAGATAAACAAGATCAAGAAATAACAATACTTCAGTAGGGCAACCATATATAAACAGTCAGCAAATTTCATTCCATTATGTACTGATGTTACCCAATCTGATAATAAAATGTCTGCAAGAAAACAAGCTCAGAGAACACCAATTACCCAACAATTCAACTTCAACCTTAACCTACATATATTTTCCACTATCTTTT
>JANHFN010010275.1:95558-108719 GCA_032468175.1 Toxicocalamus goodenoughensis
CAGACCCTCAAGCGCAATCACCAGGCCGCTGCTTGGGCTGTTCGGGCTTCAACAGCAGCATCCTTTTTCACGAGGGCTTCCATATGGTGGCTGCGCCAACTACAGAATAGATTGCCTGCTTCTGACCTTCGGTCTTACCAAGATCTTAACAAGATTATCACAGTGGCGGAATTCACTGTGGATGCCACTCTCAATTCTGCCAAATTTGCATCTAGGGCCATATAGCATCTTCAGTAGCAGCAAGAAGACTTTTATGGCTCCAAAATTGGCAGGCGGAGTCATGCCAAAAATGGAAGCTGGATTCAGTTTCCTTCGCAGGTGATAAGGTTTTTGGCAATGCTCTGGAACCTTATCTCATTGAAACTAGAGATAAACATAAAATTGTCTCGTCCTCTGGGAAGAAAGCAGACTATCTCCCAGCTCCTTATCATCCTCCGGCCTTTTGAGCGGAGACCTCCTTCCGATGCCCTTGCTCTCAGAGGACATACTCCCAACACCAAGACCAACATGTGGACACAACACTTCCCTTCGGCCTCTCATCGGCTCCAAGGGTCTTCACAAGGGTTCTGGCAGCATTGATAGCATCTCTGCGTTCTGTTCCAGTGAGGATCCAATGCTACTTGGATGACATGTTGATTCTGTCCTTCTCCATCCAGGCAGCCCATTGGGATCTGCCAATTACCAGGTCATATCTCCAGAGCCACGGGTTTTCCGTCAACACCAAAAAGAGCCAGCTCTCTCCCACAACCAAATTGCAACACTTAGGAGCAGTCATCGATACCACATCATACCAGGTTGTCCTGACCCCAGCTCGTGGAAAGAGCCATCAGCCAGATCCAGCACCATTGAACCCCTGTTGCTGCTGTCCAAACTTCTGGGGAAGATAGTCTCTTATATTGGCATCGTCCCGTGGGCTCGGCTTCATTCCCGACCCCTCCAGTGGTTCCTGCTTCCCTACCAATGAGCAGGAACCAGCCACTCATCCATCAAGGTCTTGCTCCTGCCACAAATCCGGCAATCACTCAATTGGTGGTGCTCCCCATCAATCTGGAAGGGACTCCTGTTCAGGGACCCAGACAGGCTAGTGATAACCACCGATGCCAGCCTCCTGGGTTGGGGTTCCCATATGCAGGGCCAGATAGCTCAGGGTGTTTGGTCCAGGTCAGAGCAGACCCTTCCCATAAATTGGCTAGAGCTCAGAGCCACTTTTCTGGCTCTCAAGCATTTCAGGCAATCAGTGACCGGCTCTCATGTTCTAGTCTTTATGGACAACATGGCCGCAAGGGCTCACGTCAACCGGCAAGGGGGGACAAGGTCCAAAGCCCTCAAGAGAGAGGCTCAACGGTTGGGGTTATGGGCAGAGAAACACCTGTTGTTGATCTCGGTGGACCACATCTCTGGGGTCAACAACTCCCAGGCCAACTGGCTCAGCAGGAGCCTAGTCGACAGGCAGACTGGTCCATTCTTCCATCTCTATTCAGGGATCTTTCCCTCAGATTCAGAACACCGGAGATGGATCTCTTCTCCACTCCTCAAAACGCCCATCACCAGATTCTTCACCAGGTTTCCTTGCCAGGGAGAGGAGGGGACCAATGCTCTTTGGTGCAGATGGCCCAAGGGTCTCCTCTATGCCTTTCCCCTGTTTCCATCATTCTGGCAGTAATTCGGAAGATGTTGGAGGAACGAGCAGAGCTCCTCCTCCTGGCACCCTATTGGCCAAAGAGGCCCTGGTTTGCGGACCTGGTCAACATATCTGTGGCTTCTCCTTGGAGGATCCCAGCTCATCTAATCTCCCTTCACCAGGGAGCTCTGCTCCATCCAGAGCCCCATTGACTCAAGCTGATCTTGTGGCACTTGAGCGACAGCCGCTAGAGGATGCTGATCTCCCAGAAAGGGTCATCCTCACCATCCTGACATCTCGCAAACCTTCTACAAAGCGCATCTATGATGCCACCTGGAAGGCCTTTTCCCAGTAGTTCCTTAGGGAGGGTCTGTCTCCTGCTTCAGCCCAGTTGACAGAAGTTCTTAGATTCCTTCAGCATGGTCTGGAGAAAGGTTTGGCCCCCAACACCTTACGCAGGCAAGTTGCGGCCCTCTCCTCGGTTTTCTCATGGGGTTCGCTTCCTTCCTTATCCCATCACTCTTCAGTCAGGAGGTTTTTGAAAGGGGCGTCCAATCTGCACCCACCGGGGGTTCACAGGTATCTTTCCTGGGACCTTCATGTGGTCCTTAATGCCTTAAGAAGCCCCCCTTTGAACCCATTAGAACAATGTCTCTCCGTTTCCTGACTCTGAAGATAATGTTCCTCATTTCCATCACTTCAGCCAGGTGGGTTTCCGAGCTCGCAGTTCTTTCCATTGGACAAAACCTTTGTTCCTTTCACAATGATAGGGTTGTTCTCCGTCTGGGCCCCTCATTTATTCCAAAGGTTAACACCTGGTTTCACAGGTCCCAGGACATTGTGTTGCCTGACTTCTGCCCTCTCCCGCACCATGACTTAGAGCGGCAGTGGCATGCGCTAGACGTAAGAAGGGTTCTTAGAATATACATTAAGCGCACTTGCTCCTTCAGGAAGTCTGAAGCCATGTTTGTTTCCTTTTTCCCTTCTCACTTGGGGCACAAGGCCTCTTCTCATTCTATTAGCAGGTGGATCAGGTCTTGCATTGAACAGGCCTACAAAGCTGTGGCCCTGCTGGTTCCCCAAGGTCTGACAGTGCACTCTACCTGAAGCGCGGCCACTTCTGCTATTTGGGCGACCCAAGCATCCTTGGAGGAGATGTGTCGTGCGGCCATGTGGACATCTCCATCTCCTTTCATCAGACACTACCATCTGGATGCCTTTGCCTCGGCGACTGCAGCCTTCAGCAGACAGGTGCTTCAACGAGTGGTTGCACAGTCGGTGTGATGAGCTGAACGAGAACCTGCCCGTGGACATGCAAGCTTTGGTATGTCCCATCCTGGGCTCTCGATGCAGCATGGAGGAGAATGGTCGTTGGTAGAAGTTACCGTGAACGCCCTTTCTATCTATGCTGCGAGAGAGCCCAGCCCCTCCCTTGATTCGTTCGGAGAGGGTAAGATATATTTCTGTATTCGTTTTGTGCTTTCAGAGACACCTTTCAGTCTGTCAGATATCTTCGCCAAAGCTGGGGTCTCTTCCGGGGACTGGCTTTTATATCTTAGTACAGACTCAGCTAAATGACATCATAGGAAGGAGTCAACCCATCCTATCCTGGGCTCTCGATGCAGCATGGAGGAGAATGTCCTAGTTTGCAAATCAGTATTACCAGAGGAGAAGCTTCATAAAATTAAATTTACGACTCTTAAAGCCTTTTTGGCAATACTATTGCAGTGAGCTTTGGCGCTTAGGTCATTCGATATGAAAACTCCAAGGTCCTTGACAAAGTGAGGGCCATCAACAAGTTCTCTTCTTGGGAAGATCACTGAGAAAGTGGCGGGACTACAATTTTTGAAAGCTCTGAAGAAAATGGATTATCTGGACCCTCAGCGATTTGGCTGCATGCATAGCATAGAATGGAAATTACATAACCTTTAAAAAGCAGCAGTCCCTTTTTTGGTATAGATGCCGGTTTTATGTAAGACACGGACCGGGGCAGGGGAGAGGAATGGTTTTTGTTGTGCTTGTTTGAGATGCTGAAAATTCTTCTCCCTCTGTTTATATGAACTTCACCCTCTGGCCCAGCCAGGGGAAAAAAATTAAGACCTTCAATGAGAAAATGTGAGATTATTTGACATTTAGGTTAGGGGAATTTGTTTTCCTTGCACTTTGAAAAAATACTAATTCAATTTTCAAAACATTGAAATGGATATTATTTCATCTCTCTTTTTAGAAAAGCAAACTTTGTGGATGCTAATCTGAGTATCTCCTAGCACACACAAAAATTACCTCCCAGGATGAAAGAGGCTTGCACTCCACAAAACGTATAACTGTCAAGGCATCATTTGCTGCATAAAAATTACCAGTGGGTGGAGCAGATTGACTAATTCTAAATTGATGGTTATCATACACAGATTTATGCAGGTTTAAATAATGGATTCATTGATGTAAACTATAATCCTGAGTCTGTATGCTTTGAAATATTCCATCCTAATGTATTTACTCCCCAATAAATTTGCATCAATTTGCATTCATACCTCACAATTAATAGAGACAGAACTATAGGCAGAAGCCAGTGTTATATCTCATTTGACCAGACTGGGAAAGCCTACCTATACTAAAGACTTTTGGTCTTGCTGTTTCTTATTGGCACACTGAGTTCTGGTATCCTTCCCAAGCATTTGTAGGATTGAATGGATGGAAGGGGAAAACCACTCATCTTACATTCTATTTTCTCTTTCTTAAATAAATAAACTGACTTCAAACAAAGAAGATAAATCAACAAGCAATGGTGTGACTGGAAAGAAGCAGGTGGAATTTAAATGGAACAAGAAACAAACCACAGCTACTAACTCTGTAGTTATTACGGAGTTGACAGATACATAGTTCAGAAACAACATGGTTGTCTACTGTATTGTTGAACATGTTCTCCATTGTGCCATTTAATTTCTGTGAGGTTTTCACGCTCAGAGAAATAATGCTTGCCACATAATAGCTTCAGGTAATTTGCATATTATACTAAGCCTTGAGGATAGAACATTGCGGTTATATTTATGCTTCCTATGAACCATTTGTGTTTTATATCCTTAAGATTCAGTATATTAGAAAAACAATATTTCTTATCGTTAAAGGAAGAATACGTTAGTTTATACTCCTGAAGTTTAAATTGTAAAGCATTACAATTACAGACCTAATAAATAAATAAAATATTATACTAGAAAAAATGTGAAACACTCAGGTGGATCTGGGTGGATATAACTTTTTCCTTCCAGTCAATAACCCAGTTTTGTTTTCTCTTCCAAATGTTATTTGTCTTTTCCACATTGGTCGTAGCATACAAACTGTTCCACCCCCAAAAAAATTGAAACAATTTGTTGTTGATTTCTAGAACAATGTCAAAAATCAAAACATTATATGTGGCATAGATATTATACTAAAATAATAGATCATTCAACTGAAGTGTTTGAACAGTGGAATCAGGGAAATAGTACGCAGTATATCTTATACTCATGATGACGAGCCTAAGGCATGTGTGCCCAAAGTGGCACGCAGAGCCACTTCTGCCGGCAATCGAGAGGTCGCCCAGAAGTGCCCCACTGCACATACATGCGCACGCCGCCTGCCCGACAGCTGATTGTTGGGTATCTGGCACACATATGCAGGGAGCGTGGGAGATGCGTGCGCATGTGCAAAGACATGCAGGGTGCTTGGGGGGTCTCACACGCATATGCAGAGATGCATGGCATGTGGGGATTATGCATGCATGAGCAGAGATGCGTGTGCATGCAGGGGTTGCACACGCTCACGCAGGGGTCGTACGCATTGCCTTCTGGGTGCTGGCATGCGAGCATGAGCATGCATGAGTGTGCACGCAATTTTTGGCACGGGAGCCCATAAAGGTTAGCTACCACTGTTTTCTATAGAGAGAGTCTATGACAGCTAGTTTGGTTTAACGGGTAGATGTTCAACTTTTTGGCCTCAGCCACATTGAATGAAGAAAAACTGTCTTAGGCTGCATATAAAATAATTAATATACCCACATAATAATATTTACAATCCAGTGGGGCCACATTGCTAGCTCTCCAGGCCACCTTGGTCCTGGAATAAAAGATAAATATAAATAAATACCCATTTTGTAAAACATCTGTATTAATTGACTGCACTAAATGCAACAAATAATCTTTTTGTGCTTTAAATACTAATTTTTATTACACTATTCTCTTCCATCGCCATTCATTTCCTTAGTTCAGGGGTCTTCAAACTTGACAGCTTTAAGACTGGTGGACTTCAATTCCCAGAATTCCACTTCCAGTCATGTTAGCTCAGGAATTGTGGGAGTTGAAGTCCACAAGCCTTAAACTTGCCAAGTTTGAAGACCCTTGCTTTAGATGAATACAGTATATTATTCATAATTATCACATACACAGAAATAGAATTGAATGGTGGTGAAATAAACAGATGTATTATGTGACAATCCACAATTAAATTATACTAATGTAGAGCTTGGTGATAATTACATTATTCGACGTACTATACTAATTAACAATTTAACAAATTTTAGAATCATTTCCAGATGGCAGTAAATCATTTTTTAATCCAGGTTCAAGGATCAACACAGGGTACATAACTATGTTACCAAAAACAGCCAAGTGCAAGGTGCATGCAGCACCCACAATACTAAAAAATAATATTTGAAAATTCTTTATTTACATACACAGATTGTGCCCCCCCCCCCGGCATAAAAATGTGTTTTGCCTAAGGCCAATGAAATATTGGAGAATGGCCTCTTGTTGTAAACTATTATATTCTTTGTTTTGAAAACAAAGGCAAAAGAAATTATTTATCAAAAAATACAATTTATAATTTTTTTTAAAGTGCAGATAGTTCTTGATTTATGACTGGTCATTTAGTGACCATTCAAAGTTACAAAGGACCCTCCCCAAAAGCTACTTATAATCCCATTTCAAAGTTATGACTGCCTTAAGGTCACATGATTACATTTGCAATCAACTCCATTTATGATCACTTGCACCATTCTGTGATCAGATAGCCACAATTTTTTTACTTCTTTTGCCAGTTTACAACATTCACTTCTGGTTTCCAGCCAAAATTTTCCATTGGGTGTAATGGGTTCACTTAATGACAGCCACAAATAATGCCATAAAATTGGGTCTGGTCATATGGTTACTTCTTAACAACTGCAGAAACGTATCACCATAATTCTGGTCTCAATTACATTTGTATGTCAAGGACTATTTGTATTGGATTTATAGAATCTACACTCTACATTCCCTTAGATGAAGAATCTGCAGTAAGGATGAAAACTCAAATTTAGAATTGAAACCTGAATACAAATAGAAACAAAGCAGAACTAAACTTAGGGCAAGAGTTAATTTAATTTTAGAAAAACAAAAAATGGTAATATATTGCAGAGTGGAAAGAGCTAGAAAAGGATTAAATATCAGGCAACAGTACATTTCCTGGTTGTTTCCACATTTGGTTGAAATTATTCAGGAGTAACTGATCTCAAAGAAAATCAGCATCTAAGACCCTAAAATATAAATTGTTTTGCTCATCTCAGAATCACTGAGCTGGAAAGCCAAGTTACTGTCTCCCACCCTACCCATTCTCACTCATAAACCCTCATTACTGACATTATTGAATTCATACTGTGTACCACAAAACAACCTCGCCAAAACGAAGATATTTCAGCTGTCTTCAAATAAATGATTGGCCTGTCAAAACTATAATAGATAACTAGAATGTTATACTTAAGTATTTACTCCAGATTATCAACAATCTTCCTGATACTTGTCTGTGACCAAAATAACTTTCTCCTTTGTACTGAATGTGTCTTTCTTATTTCATTGGAAACTAGTCTGAGATTTAATAGAAAAATAAGTTAATTTTTAAAGGCCACTTCAATGTTTTTTTTCAGAATAAATCTTTATTTTTAAGCATTGAAATTTCAATCCATTTAACGTTTTTTCCTATTTTTTCTTCACACACCCGTGCACACACACTAGTTTTGAACAATAATAAAAACTCGAAGGGGAAAAATGATTTGAAGCACTCATATGGACATATGCAACTACCTTAAAGAATTCTAGATAAATGTAGCATGCATGTCCATGCACACTCCGAATCACTGTTATTTTCTAAAATGTCTGACAGGATTGATACATAAGCATAAAGCTTTAAAAAGCAGATTTGACTTAAAAGAGTTTATATCAAATTAACACTTCTAATCAAACTTAGCCCTATCTAATCAGACAGACGGACAGGCAGATCTATTGATTGGTAGTCATATATGTTGTTTTCTGCCATGCCCTACAAATTCAGGCATTAAACACATGCCTCCCAAAAATAAGTAAAGATGAAAATAATAGGAAAGTTTAAGGAGCGAGCCTTATTCTAAAATATTTTGCAAATGGTAAAAATATTCTGAGGGCTACAGCAGGGTTGCATTGCTTCATCATACTGCAAAAAGTGACTATAGATAAAGGGAAATTTCTAGACAATGTTTCTAACATTTGCAAGATGATTACAAATATATGGTGTGGGTTTTTTGTTACAATTCCCTACCCCTATAAAATGTGAATAAATGAGCCATAGATGAACCTACAATAAATGCCTCATATGAAAGCAAGTTCTGACATCATAATCATTACTGAAACCAACATGGAATCAGGTGATCACAGTTAGATCAATTACTTTCCTATGGTTTCCTTCCTACAGTGATTACAAAGACCACAATGTAGTAAGCAACTTATATCATGGAAAAATCTGAATCACAAAAGAGCAAAAGACTGAAAGCTGATCAGAATAAATGATACAGTGAAAGTCAGAACAGATACTACCACAGCTGGCTAATCCCCAACATTCATAACAGTGTGAAATCTGCAGCAGGGATGAATTCAATTTTGCTATAGCTATTTCATAACAAAGAAGTTGCAATATGCATTTTTACAGAAAACCAATTTTACTTTCAAAATGTAGCATTTTACACCAAAATGCAGGATTGTATCTTTTGAGACTGCAGATATATTTCAGAAAGAAAGAAATGGAGTCTCATTGGTTTTTAATGAGCCTATATAAAATTTCCAGTACATCAAGCTGGGAGGTACATTGCAATTTCCCGTTAGAAATCCTAGTAAGTAAGTTAGTCAGGAAGCTTTTCACACACAAGAGCATTTGCAAATGCAACATACCTACATCTATAGTATAAAATGGCACAATTCCAAATTCTATTTCATAAAATAACAGTCTGAATGTCTATTGCTGTCACTTAACTCCTAACAATTGGGAACAGCAATGCAGTTGCTAAGTGGAAAATCAAGGCTTACCATCTTACTCCCTCTTTAGTCATTAAGCAAAGCACTGCAATCAACTAAATGAAACATCACATGTGTACAACTTACAATTTTATTTCTGCATATTAATTTTGTCGTCACAAGTCAGTTGTGTAGAATGCAAATTTGATCATGTGACCATGGGATGCTGCAACAGTTGTAAATGCAAGGATGGGGTTGCAAATCTTGCATTTATTTAAGTCATAACTTCAAATAATCACTAGTGAGGCAGCCAGTAAATGCAAACTATCTGTAATGCGTCATGTTAAATAAGTCTAATTTGCAGAAAATTGTGTATTTTTCCTAAAAACAGCCTTATTTTTCCTGATATATACTAAGTTCTAAAGTAAGATGCCTATAAAATGATAAGCCATAAATAATTCACAGTTATACAGCAGGAGGAGGAAGAGGAGGAGGAAAAGGAGAAGGAGAAAGAAGATCACCTCTTCCCTGACTATTTGTGGAGACATTCAAAAATATGCTCATGTTCTTACAGGGAAGGATGGTGCAAAATCAGCAGAAGAAAAACCAAAGGTGAAAGAATGCTAATATATTGTAATGAAATGAAATTAGCTGATTATGGGTTCGTTACCAACTCCTTATGCCTTTTCGCCTACAGTTGATTTAGATCACAATAAAATGTAGACTGTAGTAAACTGCTGGTAGAATTAGAAGCTTATGTACTAATGGCATACAGGAAAATCAATAAAACAGGCTTTGGGGACAGAAAAAGAATAGAAATAAATAAAAAATAGAGACTGAAAAGTAAGCAGGCAGAGTTTTTTTTAAAATGAGAAGGAGTGAACAGAAAAAGAAGCAAAAGGAATAGGAATAAAAATATCTAGCAGATAAAAATGTTAGAGAAAGAAAGATAGCAGAAAGTTGGGGGCTTGTAAAGAAAGAAACAGGAGTAAACTTAACAAACAGAAAAGATGAGTTAGTACGCAACACAAACTGGAATGCATCCAATTCAGGCAGAATATACCTTTAAAATGAATGAAATAGGTATGCATCAATCAAGACATGAATTGGCAAGAGGTTGTTTGAGGCTTCCAAATATCTAAATAGTTATTGGATTAAGAAATGATATATATTAGATGTGTGATAACATCTGCTGAAAGCCATTGTTGTTAATTAGTATCAAAATAAAAAGACATACGTATAAAGACAAACTGAAGCAATAAAAAATTTAAGGGTCCTAGAAGAACAGTTGGAGAAATCTTTAACTTTGAAGAGAAGAAATCAGGAGAAACATGATAGCTATTTTTAAATGTCAAAAGGGCTTTCATATAGCTGAATAGGTAGAGTTGTTCAGAATTATTCATGAAGGAAAGATAAGAAACAATAGGTTTAAGTCACAGTTGTAAGTAAATAACATTTAAGTTTCACATCAGGAAACATTTCCTTAGACTAAGAACTATCCAACTTGGAACCTGCTACCTCAAGGGGGGGAGGTAGATTCTCCTGTGTTGGTAAATTTAATAGAGCTAGAGGACCATTTACCAGAGACATAAAATGCACTGGGTGGGAGAACAAATGATTTCTAAGATCCCATTTAATTGCCACAGATTATGATTACATAAGAATTAGAAGATATGAAGACGGAGTAAAATGAATAGTGTTGATGTTATCTTTAATTATATATTTTTTCATTTCATTCCTTTTATTAGATTTGTATGCTGTCCATCCATCTCAAAGCAACTGGGCGGTTTACAACATTAAAAGCCAATAAAACTAGGAAGAATAATCTTCATATCTTTACTTTCTTTGGCATACAATTTTACCTCTTTTTATGCTTTTCATAACATTGCTTACGTAGAAAAATACAGCATAATTGGCATGTATGCTTTAATCTAAGATGTTGGGTGTGAACTATAGTGCGATAGTGTGCCTTCTGAAGGGAAAATGCCAACTTTAGGGGAATTGCAAAAGAGATTGCAACTTTAATGTTGCTCACAAGAAAAACATGCCCAATAGTTAACTGATCATGGAGAGAATAGAAAAGAATCAAGACCCAATTTTTATCTAAGGATAGATAGCACGAACATATTAGATCAACCTCTTTCTTTATTCCACTGCAATCCCAGAGCATAGCCTTGATTTTCTATGATAGGTTTATGTCTTCTTTAGTTGTTCCAGTTTTAAAGTAGTGATTGCCCTTAAGTCAAAAGTAATTAATAGAAATTAAAGAATTAAAAATAATTGGTAGCCCTTCATCATCCATGTTGGTGGAAGCATAGTGTGGTGATCCACAGGGGATAAAGTGAGTCCATCAACTATTACCCATTTTGGCATAGGGCTGGTCAGCCTTCCTCCATCTATCCTCTGGCCATCCCTTTTTTCTTACCTTTTTTTCCGGAGAGGAAATAGCTGGGCCCAGCCACATGAGCAAAAATGAACAGTAAAGGAACACAAAAATTATGTCAAAATTTCATGCTAATCAAAATTTGTGTCAGCTGGGTGGAAAGTTGCCTCGTAAAGAGTACTTTACTGTCCACTATCCAGCCCACTACTAGCTATTGGATAGTGTCAATCTTTCCAGGTAGATGAGACAGAAAACACAACCAGATGAGCTAATTCTACTTTTTTTTAAAAAAGTCTATATTAATAGAATCTTGTAAGTCTGAAAGTATAAATCTGTCACTGTTTCTTTTTTACCACTTGATTAGTTAGGGGCGGATCCTTTTTAAACTTTTTTTTCTCTGCCTGTTACTCAGTTTCAGATCCTCTCACTTTTATCTGATAGTTCCCTGAGCAACATCTCTTCCCCTACCTCCCCCTATTTTCCAGTGTCATTCTTATATTCCATAACATGTGGCTTGCTGATCTACAGATTGCAGATAACAGATAATCAGAGTTAGAAGGGACCTTATAGATCATCTATTCCAGTGGTCACCAACCGGTGGGCCAAAGCCCACTGGTGGTCCATAAGAAAATTTTGGTGGGCTGCAAAGAAATGTCCCCCCAAAGCAATTAATCCAGGCTACGCCCTGGATTATGGCCCTCCCACCTGCTGGCTCACACCCTTTGGCAGAGTGCAAACCTGCAAAAAGCAGTGCAGCCCACACTGGCCAAGACAAGGTAATGGTGCTGTTGCAGCAAGAGGAGGCTGATGGCACAGGCATGCTAAAGCAGCAATGGAGATGGCCGGAAGGTTCAGGAGCGCCGTGCTACTTGCATTTGCGTGGCATTCCTGCACCTTCCAATTTGCCTCTCTTGGTCTGGGCTCTTCCTCTATGGCCACGGGCTGTAGGGATGGCTCAGGGCAAGAAAAGTACTGGCTGGTGGTGGTGGGAGGGGGCAGAGTGGGCATGTCTGCATTCACCATCCAGTTCAGAGGTCCGGAATGGAGTGTCAGCGTTGATTTCCTCATCCCTCTCGGCCCCTTGCTATGCTGCCGCCCCCCACAGCCCCAGCCATCGCTGCCTGGGGAAAAGCACAGAAAAAGTGAGCAGAAACAGCTCTCACTGGGGTGAAAGAGCTCAGATCGAGGAAAGCACAGGCAAGAAAAGACGGAAGCTGCTGCCTTTGAAAAGCGCTGCTTTCTGTTGCCTGTGCTTTTCGATCTCTGCTCTTTTGCCTCAGCGAGAGCTGTTTCTGATCACTTGCTTTTCTTGGGGGGGTAGCAGGGACGTCAGGGCTGCTCTTTCCCCTCAGCAAGCCAGGCCTGGAGGAACATGAAGAATTACAGGTGAGCGCCAGAGGAAGGTGTGTTGAAAATGTCAACAAACGTTTCCAGCATGCTCTCATCTGTCCCAAATTAGGATTGATTGGTGGGAAGGGAGCAGGGGGAAGGGTAGGAGGGAAGGAGAAGCCCAGCTGGCTTTCCTTTGGCATGGGGTGTGGGGAGGGGGAGAGATCAAATGCACAGACTAAAAGAGTGCCAAGGAAGACGGGCTCCTAATAACCAGCCTGCTTCTGCAGGCGAGAGCTCAGGTTTTTCGGGGCTTGACCCCCCCCCTTCAGCTTCCACACAGGGAGGGATCCTTCTCTGCTTGGAAGCAGCAGAAGAAACCTGGAACTGAGCCTCGGGGAGTCCTCTTCTTCTGTGGAGGCTGAAGAGGAGTGGGGTGCCTGGTGATTAGGAGTCCGTCTTCTTCGGCACCTCCAGCCCGGCCCTCCTTCCACAACAAAAGAACTCGCAAGCCCATCACACAACCCATTACCCAAGCCGTTAAAACACAGGAGGCTAAT
>JANHFN010010275.1:108819-120909 GCA_032468175.1 Toxicocalamus goodenoughensis
CTGAATGGTAATTTGGGATAATATAATTAATATAATCCAACAGCAGAAACAAATACTAAAAGAAATGACTTCTACAACAACTACTGCCCTGAAAACTGGAAGGAAGACTACCCCGACACTAACAACTACTCTGGCAACAGCTTCGCCTATGGTTCAAAAAACCATAGAAGAAATGCTACCAGTAGAAAAACAAACTAATGTCTCAAGTGTTAATATTCAATCAACTTTGCTAACCCTACAAGAATCAATGACGAAACTACAAGAAATAATGATTAAAAATCATAATGAAACAAGAGCAGATATTACTGAATTAAAAGAGGAGATGGGGAAGTTAAAAGCTGAAATGAAAGCAGACATTTCTAAAGTAGAGGATAAAATTGGAATACTGCAACAAGCCTTGGAAAAAAATGAAACAACGATAAAAGAAGTGATGACAAGGACTGAACGAACTGAAAAGAAACTAGAAAGGGTAGATGAAGAGTTAAAAAACGTGAGCAAAGAAATGGAAGACTCATTGGTCTACTTGGAAATGGATAAGGTGGCTGCATACTTGAGATTCCAAAATGTTGAGGAATCCAAGAAAGAAGATCTGTAGCAGTTAATGGCGGAAATACTGGCCGGACTATTGGGAAAGGATAAAGATGATATCCTAAGGGAATTCGACGAAGTCTACAGGGTCAGCATCAATTATGTGAGACGACATACTTGCCCGAGGGAAGTACATATTCGTTTTATGAGAAGGAGTGTCCGGGACATTATATTTAGAATGTCCAAAGACAGAACAATAATGTATAAAGGCAAAGAAATCTTGATTCTTAAGAAAATTCCAAGGAAAGTAAGAGAAATAAGACAGGATTATAAATTTCTTGCTACCTATTTAAATTAGAAAAGAATTTTGTTTAAATGGTTGATTCCGGAGGGGATGTTAGTGTCATGGAAAGAAAGGAAAATTAAAATAGACACTATGGAAAGGGCCCAAGAATTTTACGACCGACTAGTAGATATGGAAGATCAGAGTAGCACAGAGGAATTGGAAATCCCACAAGAAGACCAAAGTCATCACAGAAACAAAAAAGAAGGATTCATAAGAAACCAAGGGAACGTTTACTCATTGCAGGAGAGAGAAGAATCTAGTCCCCAGCAAACACAAGACAAAGAGCGAAGCAGAACTAACTAAATGGAAGAAGAAAAAAACTTCTATCCATTAACATAAATGGTTTAAATTCGATGACAAAAAGGAAAAGAATAATAGCTAAATTAATCAAACAAAATGCCGACACAATATGCCTACAGGAAACTCACATAAGGAAAGTAGATGAAAGATACCTAGACTGCCCAAAACTAGGGAAGCTATTTACTGCACCAGTAGATACGGGGGGAAAAAAGGATTGCAAAAAGCAGACTTAGTTTGGTCAGACTCTGAAGGAAGAACTTTGGTTTTACAAATTTCGATTAATGCTATTTCAATTTTATTAGTAGTAATTTATGCCCCGAATGAAGATCAGAAACAGTTTTTTAAACACTTACATTAAAAAATAATAGGATTTGAAAAAAGGAATATTTGTATTATAGGAGATTTTAACTCTATTGCTGATTATCAAAAGGACCATAGTAATGGGGGGAAGAATAAAAAGGAGAAAAGAGAGCTCCCTAAGACATGTAAGGAAATGATGAAGGAGTTAAATTTGGTAGATCTATGGAGAAGAATACACCCCAAGGGAAAACAATTTACATTTTATTCTAACCCGCACCAAATATGGACAAGAATCGATATGGCATGGATGAATGGGGAAATAGCAAATGAGATAAAAGGAATTGAAATTTTACCGGATGAATGGGCAGACCACAATCCAATTCAAATAACTTGGAAGGGTAGGAAGAAATCAAAGAAAAGATGGACATTAAACACCCAATTAATAAGAGAAAAAGAGTATATTAATAAACTTAAGGAGGAATTAAACTATTTTTAAAGGAAAATGATAATGGTGTAACTTCGAAACAAAACACGTGGGATACATTGAAGGCAGTAATAAGAGGTATAACAATCTCTTATAATGCTATGAGAAATAAAGAAAAATACACCCAGCAAAACAGACTACAACAACAAATTAAGGAACTAGAAATTCAATTACAAAAGACCCCTAAAGATCAAAGAGTACAAAATCAGATAATAACTGCAAAACATAATTTGAATTTAATTGAACAAGAGAAAATGACAATAAACTTGAAAATGACCAAACAATTTTTTTTTGAGCATGCTAACAAGCCAGGAAGATGGTTATCTTACAAATTAAAAAGAAAGAAAGAAAAGAGATTGATCTACCAATTAATAGATGAAAAGGGCGACATACAACAAAAGATAGAACAGAATAAAGATATTGCACATAAATTCTTTGAAGAGTTATACAAAAAGGAAGAAATCAATGAGGATAGAATAAGAAATTATTTAGAGGAAATGAAAGATAAAGTAATCGAGGAAGAATTGATAGAATTATTAAATAAAGATATTACTTGGTCCGAATTGAAATCAGCAATAGAGAATCAAGGGAACAATAAAGCCCCAGGGCCTGATGTGATCCCGGGAGAGTTATATAAGGCAATTGCAGAAGAAATTGGACCCCTCATGATGGAAGTTTTTAATGAGGTTCTATTGGCAGCCAAGATGCCAGACTCATGGAGGGGACCATTGATTTCGCTGATCTCGGAGGAATCTGACCTTAGATATATCAATAATTACAGACCAATCTCACTCCTAAATACTGATTATAAAATATTCACCTCCATTGTAGCTAACAGATTAAAACGAATTTTAAATTTGTATATACACGAAGACCAAAATGGATTCCTTCCGATTAGACAAATAAGGAATAACTTAAGAACAGTCATAGATGTTTTAGAATTTTATGAAGCCCACCCTGAAAAACAAACTGCTCTTATGTTCTTAGATGCAGAAAAGGCATTCGACAATTTAAACTGGCAATTTTTAATTCAAAAAATTTATAACATGAATTTAGGCACTAAATTTGAAAACATTATAACAACGATTTACAATACACAACAGGCCAATATCATAATTAATGGGGAATATACTCGCCCAATAAAAATAGAAAAATGAGTAAGACAAGGTTGCCCACTCTTGCCCCTGCTCTTCATATTCTCCTTAGAAACATTATTAACACGAATTAGAAAGAACCCAGAGATCAGAGGATTAAAGGTTAAGAAAGAAGAATATAAATTGCAAGCATTTGCTGACGATATGGTCTTTTTTATTGAGGAACCAATAGAAGGAGGACCAAAATTGATAAATGAACTAACAAGATATGAATTTCTTCTTAGAAGATATTGTCATAGAATTATAAAATAATATGATTGCAAGAATTTAAGAGGTTTTCTAGTCCAATCCCCTGCTCAGGAATCTTCAAACATCCCAGACAAATGACTGTCCAATCTTTGGTTTTGGAAAACTTCCAGTCATGAAACAAGGCAGGCTGTTCTATTATGTAACTGGTCTCACATTCAGGAAATTCCTTCTTCCATTTGTATCTCCAACAGTTAGCTCTTGTCATCACCTCGGATACTCTGGAGAATAAATTGAAATCCTCTTCCTGGTGACATCCCTTAATGTACTGAAAAACTGCTATTGTGTATCTTTTCTCTTCTTTAGGCTAAACATAGCAAAAAAATATTAAAGTGTTCTTTGCAGGATTTAGTCTTCAAGCCTCTTAGCATCTTTTCCAGTTCTTCATCATCCATTTTGTACTGTGGCATCCAGAATTGGCTAGAGTCATCCATGTATACACTGACTAATATAGCACTATCACTTCCCATGATCTTGCCACTGTGTCTCTATTGATGCAGCTCAAAACTATAATGGCTACTTTGGAAGCTGCAACATATTCCTAGTTCATGCTTAATCTGTGGTCTACCAAGACTCCCATATCCTTCTCTCAAGTACCACAAGTAAGCCAGATAATGCCTATTGTTATACCTGTGCATCTAGCTTTTCCTGCCTAAGTGCAGGGTCTTACATTTTTCATCACTGAACAACATTTTGTTGAATGTTTCTTTCAAATTTTGACCTTGTCTTCGGAGATGTTAGCAGCTTGGACACATCCACAGTTATATAAGCATGCTTTCTATTCCTTATCTATGTCATTTATAAAGATGAATCAGGCCCATGACAGAAACCTAAAACAGAAACCAACCTTTTGGACCTTAGGGACCACTAAATTCATAATTTTAAATCCCACAGACCACTAATATGATCTGCCTAATGACCAGCTGAGTGGGCGTGGTCAACTCGATATCACTCATGCCCACCCAGGCTCCTTAGGACCCCAACAGAAAGCTGTTGTTGAAACTAAGCAGCCACAAGAAACAGTTGGCAAAATAGCTGGCTCAGTTCAAATTGGATCTGACCAAGAAGGAGGCTTACCAGAAGCACCTTACTTAAAACTATGAGCATAGGCTTTCCAAGCAGAGGGAAGACTTGGGGGAGTACAAGGGCAGATACCAGCGCCTGGAAGCTCAGCAGGCTGAGATGGTCAGCCAGTTCCAGGCCATGATGCATTCCCATTGGAACAAGGCCCTCCGGCTTTTCACCACCAATGGCGCTTCCCTCCAGCCTTCACCCAAAGCCCGGCACCAGGAGGCTGAAGCAGACCCCAAGTCAGAATTTCTGCCCCACTCTGACCTGCACCAAAAGCCCTGAGGGAGGAGACTCTCTGCAGCAACACAAACTTTCATTGTACATATCCAGCTCACAGGCCGTCGTTTGAGGATCCCTGATTTAGTGGCAAATATTTTTTCTGCAGACCATCAAAATTTTCTTGTGGACCTCCAGTGGTCCATGGACCATCAGTTAGTGACCATATGTAGCATATCCTACATATCTCCCACCAGGTGGATATATACTTGGTAAGGATCACACATTGATTATGGTTGTTCAGTCAAATGAATCCATAGTGGGACCATCCATCCCACACTGGTCCTCTTTATGAAGAGACCTTGTTCTATTTGCTTACTGAAGTCTACATATACTACATCCACAGCATTCCCTCAGTCCACCAATCTAAAAGTCACACTAAAAGAAAGCAGTGAGATTCGTCTGGGGTGACCCATTTTTAACAGATCCATGTAATCACCCAGATTCAGGTAATCACCCAGTTCAGTTATAAATGTTTACAGACTCACTGTTCGAATGTCTTTTCTAGGGTTTTCCTGGGGAATAATGTCATCCTGCTTAATCTATAGTTTCCTTTTATTTTTCCCATTTTTAACTGTTGGAACAATGTTGGTTCTTCTCTAGCACTTCCTCTGTGTCCAAGATTTTTCAAATACTTCAGCCAGTGGCTTTTAGATGACATCCTCCAATTTAATACCTTGGAATGTAATCCATGTGTTCCAAGAAATTTAAATTTAAATTCATTGCCACCAAATCCATATTCCATTTTACAACCCTGTAATCCCTTAATTCGGGGTAGAGTTGAGGCATTTTTGTTCAGTTTTCCCTCTGGCAAATTGGATAATATTTTTTTGAAAAGATAAATGCAAGATTAGGCAACCCAGCATTCTCCCTGTTGCCTGTCAGGATCTTCTGTTGCAGTGGGCCAATCATTTCCTTGTCTTTCCTCTTGTTCTAGATATATCCATAAAATTGTTGTTGTTGGTTTGGCATTTATAGCAATATTTAACTCATGCTGAGCCTTAAGCTTCCCGAACTCTTCCTTGCTAATTTGGGCTATTTCCTAATATTCTGCTTACATGTTCTCTTCCCATTTTTGAAATACGTCCTTTTGTTTACAGTTTAGCAGAGTATTTCTGGAATATCCATGCCCATTCCATCAAATGTCTTCCTGTTTCTTTTCTCTCTCTTTAATACTGATATCTAATTTTTCAGAATTTTCCAACTCTGCTGAACTATTTTTTTCTCCATCAAGGTTTTCATCTGTGGAATTCTTCCTACTTTTCCTTTAATTTATTGAAATCAACTCTCTTAAAATCTAGGATACTCATTTAGCTATCTTCAGTTCATTCTGCTTGCAATGTGGTGAATAGTAGAGTTTTATGATTACTCTCTCCCAAGATTCCTACCACTACCTCTTCTTTATTTTTCTCTGTTAGTGAGCTTTAAATCCAATATAACCGATTCTTCACTTTTGGATAATGAAGTTGTCAGCAATGCATGCCAACAACCTGTTGGATCTCCTGCTTGCTAAAAATTTGATGTGCAGTTGATATCAGGATAGCTGAAATCTTCCATGATCACAGTGTATATTTCCTGAATACCTTGACCATCTGGCATATAAAGACTTCATCTATATCTTCTGGCATCCCACAACAATGTCATTTTTATTCTTTTTCTCTTAATATATACACAAACACTTTCAGCAGTGTTTTAATCAGAGTATAATTTTCCATTCAGATGTAGTCATTCTTTACATTTAATGCAATTCCCTCTTTTGCTAGGTCTGTGGTTCATTCGAAACAAAATTCTACCAGGACTGTATTTCAGTCATGAGGTCTATCCCATCAAGTTTCATTTATACTAAAATATCATATTTGCTCTCCTGTACAAGGACTTCAAGTTCTGCCTCATTGGCACACAAGGAACTGAGCTCTTTAACACTGTCCTCCTGATGCATCTCCTACTACATTGGTGCTTAAGAGTTTGTGATCTCTCTTGAATTGTCAATATTTATCCATAAATATGATCAAAAAAGTTATCTATCCTCCAGACAAGTCCTAAAACTAGAAAAACAGATTCAATTAAATAAATGAGTCCAAAACCTTATAAGTATACTAGTTCATTGATTTATTGAAGAAAATAATCCAAAGAACCTCTAGGATTACCAGTTCATTTGAAGTAGAATTTAGAGTTAAATCAATAGGATGATAATCAGTTTGAGTGTGGCAGATCCTATCTTATTTAAAGAACTGAATTCTAGTATTGACTATCATCTGATCTTCACAATAGAGATAGGTGGATCAAGGCTAAAAGACAGGATATTTCTGAAGAATTCCAAAAAATTGTTGATGCTTACTAGGCTGTAAAGGGTTAAAGCCATTTTTCTATCAGGCAGATTGAATACAAATAGAGTCAATTCAACACCATTGTCACATTGTGAATGTAATGAACAAATATAATGTTTTGATTCATTTGTTTAACTCGCTTTTGTATCTAGCTTTATGACGAGTGGAAACAAATTACAAATCTTGAAAATTCAAAAGGTTCACAAACTTTAAAATACATTATATATTCTTGAGAGAATCTGGTGGCTCAGCTGTTAAAGACACTGAGCTTGTCAGCTGGAAATCTGACAGCCTGAGTTTGAAACCTGAACGCTGCATGACAGGGAGAGCTCCCGTTACTTTCTCCAGCTCTTATCCACCTAGCAATTCAAAAGCAAGTAAGTAAATAAATAGGTACCGTACCACTTCAGCGGGAAGATAACAGTGTTCTGTGCATCTAGGCATGTAGTCATGCTGGTTTCATGACCATGGATATGTCTTCAGATGTTGGCTCCCTCAGCTAAGAAATGGAGAGAGCACTGGTCACGAGAATAAGAAATGACTGGACAGAGGAAAACTTTACCTTTATATATTCTTAATTATCTAATACTTTTAACCACTTTCTTCTTTGTTATATATTCTTCAGCCTATTTGGAATATGATTATAAATATTGATCTCTCTTCCCCTCCAGATTTAATTTAAGGCCTCCAGATGACTTTAGTAGGTATCTTCCAAAGACATTCATCCTAGCCTTTACAAAATGGAGCCTTTCTCTTGCCAGAAGCTTTCCTGTAGATAATGAAGACGATTGCCCAGGAATCCAAAATGTTGTTTATTACAAACCTTTGAGCCAAAACTATACTTCCAGAATCCTCCACTCCTTCCTCAGGCAATGACCACCAGTTGAAAGTATGGGTGAAAACACCACTTATGCTCCAAACTCTTTTGCTTTCCTGCGTAATTTCAATTAGTTTTTGTATATACTTCCCAAGCACCTTCCACTACTGGCATTTGTAATAGCATAAAGCAGAAGAAAGGGATAATGATCAGTTGGTTTGATTATCTGAGTCAGTCTTTTCATTATATCTTGGATCTATGTACCTAGGAGATAATATGCTTTATTTGATAACATATGTGACCTGCAGATTGCTGATTCTGGTCCCCTAAGCAGCAAGTTAAGCATCACTATCACATGCCTTTCCTTTTGAGAGTAGTCACTGGATTCCTTGTCTCTATGACAGTCTGAATTTTTCTCCTTACTGTTACTGGGATGCTGGGTGAGATCCCTTCTGTAGACTATGAATCTTCCTTCAAGGAACATTCTTAAAACTAAGTATACAACCCTGAGCTAGGATTTCTTTGCCTACAACTTCAATGTAACTCTATTAGAGAGGAGATGGGAGCAGCAGGCAAGTAGGCTTTCTGCTTAACTAAGATTATATTAACCTATTCTAATTATTACCTGCTTTTAAGGCTATTTTTCTATCATATCTTAGTCTTCAAATTTTTAATTTTTATTTTTAAACTGCTTACATTTTTGAAATTTTTGCAGTGTGATCACAGATCACTTTTAGTTATATTTCAGCTATGGTTTTCCCATTTCCCATGTTTTTCTTTTGTTGTACTTGTGTTTTGGTCTGTGACCGCAAATAAAGTATTATTATTATTATACAGTATACAACTCACTGACAGAGGCCATCTACTGATTCTCTTGGTTATATGTTGCCACCTTTTTTTCTTCAAGGCTCCCATTATTATCTTTTTACCTCTTTCTCCATGTCTTTGTATGTCTGTCTCTTAGATATTTTGCAGGTCCAAAGAGCTCCTTTCTTTTTAAAGTTTTGTACACCGTTAGGTATGTAACCTTGAGCTGATGAGACAATCCCACTAATCTGCTGCTCACAATTACCTTCTGCTCAATTCTCAGAATGCTCCAGTCTTATGTAAATTCTTCCATCTGGTGTATGTTTAGTCAAACTAATGGAATTCAAATATTTTATTGAGGAAATAACACTGTAATCTAGACCAACCTAAGCATGCCTACTAACAGCTAATATGGCAGGTAGCTAAAATAATTGACTGGGGCCAAAATGTAGATTTAATGCCCAATTCAAATAGGCTGGGTAATTTTTGGTCAGTCATTATTTCTTAATGTTAAGTCTTTCACAGATTTGTGCTGGGAAGAAAAAATAAAAAATGAACCAAATATGCCAGCCTTAAACTACTTAAAGGAAAGATAATATGTGAATATAAGAAGTGTAAGACTGGGCCTAAGCTGGTGTACCTAAAGATAAAACAAGCATGTAAGCAGGGTGGACAAATGCCATGAAAAGCTCCTTTAGGGGAAGTAGTTAAAGAAGGAACCAAGTCATTAAAGAAACAAAGGAAAAATGTTACCTAAACTAGAGAAAAAAAGTTGGACCTCAGCACATGGGAATTTTTCCCCCAACAACAGCCACCAGACTTGTAAATCAACAAGGCAAGAGTAGCAATCAGTCTTGTGAATCAACAAAGCAAGGGCTTTGGGGGATAAAAGGAATCTTCAAGGCCACCCACTCTTTGAGTCATCTTTGGATCCATACTTGGAGACTTCCATCAGTCTGGCTAACAACTGCCAGCTTAATTGAAAAGGATGTGGGTAAGTATGGATGAGCTGTGTCTGTGCATGAAAGTGCAAATAGTGTCAAGGTATTTGGTATGCAGGCTTTCAACCTGAGAAACATCATCTTATGTTCATGCAATAAACAAAGCCGTTAGTATAGCATTATGGAGGAGAGGGGTTGAATTCAAATAAATGGAAGAAAAAATAAAGATGTTGTAATTGTTGGTATGTGTTACTGGCCATCCAGTGAAATAGAAGAGGTGGATGCTGTTTTCTAGAAACAATTCTAATTCTTTCAAAAGAAGATGAAGAATCAGTGGTAGGGGACTTGAATTCTAAGCATATTTGTTAGTAAACAAATTTTAAAAAAACAACTTTCCAGAGAATAATTCTTCTACTCTGGCTTGCTGACAAGTGTCTCTATGAGAGGTCAGAATAAAGCAAAAGAAGATTAATTATGAATTTTATTCTAACTAACAGAGACAACTTATTGTACAAAGAGAAAAAAGAATAAAGTTAGTCTAGAAAACTTGATATTTAAGGAGCATTCAAAAGTTAGAAAACAAAACTTAGAAAGTGGTGTGAAAACAATGTAATGTAATTCAATACAGACAAATGAAAAGTTATTTAGTGAGAAAATACAAATCAAATCCATCATTATAGGATAGGAAATATATGGGCTAGTAATTGTATGTATAAAATGTCTCTAGGAATTGTAATTAATCGGAAACTGAAAATGAGTCACCCTTTTTATGTTGCCTTACTTTTTATGAGCCAAGGTTCTTAATCAATAGAACCACAAGTCAGCAAAGGTAAAATAGTCAAATACCAGAATTGCCAAAGTCCCCAATATGCATTGAAAGCTCATAGAAACAAGATGTTTGTTATCACTTTGTGAAAAGCAAGTAAGGTAAAAAGATTTCCCTTCCAGAAGGGGCAATATAAATTGCTATGAATCTGGATTTTGGAGTTCCACTCTTTTTATTTTATGGGGGCTGACTACCTTTAGCAGCCCCCTTTTGTATATATGTACATAGGATTTTAAAATTCTGGTTGAGAAAGACAATCCATTACAGGAGTGTTGAACCATTTTGACTTTTATAGGCTGAACTGGGCCTAGAAGCATTCAGTGCAAGCATTGCAAGATAGCAATAATACTACTGAATTCATTTCTCCCTGTTAAAAGCTAGATCGCCACATTTTGAACCACATGAAGCTTCTAAGTTGTAGATAGCACCCTAAAAAAATCCTATTCAAAACACAGTCTAAGTATGAAGTGAGCATAAGCCTGAGTCTAAAAAGCAAAGCTACACCTTCTATCAACTACTTGAGCAGGAACTGTGAATCCAGGACCTTCCAAGCTGCAGATCTGCTTGCTTAGTGGGGAATGTCAACCAAGGGTCTCCATTGAGCTGCTCCGAGCATCCAGAGCGTGGGAGGTGCTTAGTCTCTGCTCGGATAGGCTGGGCTTAATTGATAGGACCCTGTTGCTTCTCCCTGGCTCCTCCCTAGCATCCCCCAGTTTTAGCTCAGCCTTTGATGCGACAGGCAGTCCATAGAAGAACCATGGAAAATTCCACCACACAAAATTCAGCTCACTCAGGGACCAATCCAACACCTGGATCCCCAATCGTTACAATTAGCCAGTTGGAGGTTGAGGGGAGACATCTCAGTCAGGAGAATTTCTCGACCAGGGTGATCAACACTATTCAAGCGGCTCGGCGTCCTTCTACGAGACGTATATATAATGTCACGTGGACTATCTTCTATAAATGGTGCACCAAATCCAAGGTGGACCCATTTTCGCCATCAGTAGCACAAGTTTTAGAGTTTCTTCAGGATGGTCTAGACAGGGGTCTCTCTCCAAATACTTTAAGATGACAGGTGGCGGCTACTGCCTCGGTGGTGAGCTGGGAAGGTCTAGCATCCATCTCCCACCACACACGAATAAAGAGTTTTCTTAGAGGTGCCACGAATTTATGTCTACCAATGACACATTGTTACCCCACCTGGGACCTTAATAAGGTACTCACAGCACTCACTAGGAGTCCATTTGAACCTCTGAGAACTACTAGTGTCCATTTTCTTACATACAAGGTAGTGTTCCTCATAGCTATAACATATGCACGACGTATCTCTGAAATAGCAGCTTTATCGGCCCTCAAAGACCTCTGTATCTTCCATTCTGACAGAGTGGTTCTTCGACCAGACCCCACGTTCACACCAAAAGTCAATTCGACTTTCCACAGGGCACAGGAACTGATCCTCCCAAATTTTTGCCCAAGACCTTCTCAGAGTATAGAGCATCAATGGCACCGACTGGATGTCCACAGAGCTCTCCATATGTACCTACATAGAATGGCTCCTTTCAGGAAGACAGAAGCTCTTTTTGTATAATAAATAATAATAATAAATTTTTAATTTTTATACCGCCCCTCTCCCGAAGGACTCGGGGCGGTGTACAGCAAGTAAAACA